>NW_024121288.1:6194369-6226442 GCF_016745375.1 Pimephales promelas | reverse complement strand
GATTATTAGGGCCCAAGCCCTGAAAGGGCGAAGGCCCTATTGTTTCCTAAGGAATTATTATTATTAATTATTATTATTATTTATACGACTATTCGGGCACTTTTGGGGCCTTAACATGCTCAAAAACTCTTGAAACTTTGCACACGGGTCAGAATCCGCGGCCATCAGGGCCGGGCTGAAGATGGTACCCGGGCGTGGCAGGGGGGCTAGACAGCGCCCCCTGGAACGGGGTCCGAAAACTTGGTCCATAAATCAAACACGCTTGCATGTAATAATATGAAACTCGGTGCACATATAGATCTCATCGTTCATATATACCTCAAACTATTACTTTTTACCCAGCCCAACAGGAAGTCGGTTATTTAGAGTTGTTCATAAAACACTCGCAATGGAATTGCAATACTCCTCCTAGAGAATTCAAACACACGGCACGAAACTCGGTCAGCGTGAAGTCAAGACATTGAGGATGAAAAGTTGTGTGGGGATTTTTGATATCTCGAACGGTTTGGCCGTGGCGAGGAAACGAAATAATGGCGAGAATCGTGAAACAGGAAGTGTGTCATAACTTCAGCATACATTAACTGATCTTGATGAAAAACTTCAGCAGTTTGTTCGCTGTAAGAGGACGATCACATGGATGTGACTATTGTGAGTCAAAGTTATAGCGCCACCAACTGGCAGCAGGAACTGTGTCACTTTCAAAATGCTTTGAAATCACCCTCTTATTTTTACCCGATTTGCTTCAAACTTAATCTGTATAATGTAAACACATAGCAGATGAAGACCTGTGAATGGATTCTTGATATCTTGATACTGTTGCTGTGGCAACGCATCAAACTTTAAATTCTTTTTTTTTGATGATTTTGAGACTCTTAGCGGCTTTGGGGCCCTTAACGGGTTTGAAAACTCTTGAAACTTTGCACACAGGTCATATCCCACAGCCCTCAGAGCCGGGCTGAAGATGGTACCTGGGTGTGGCAGGGGGGCTAGACAGCGCCCCCTGGAACGGGGTCCGAAAACTTGGTCCATAAATCAAAACGCTTGCAATGTAATATGAAACTCGGTACACATGTTGATCTCATCATTTCATCTCTACCTCACACTCTTACTTTTACCCCAGCCCAACAGGAAGTCGGCTATTGAGGTTTGTTGTAAAACGCTCGCAATGGAATGTGCAATACTCCTCCTAGAGAATTCAAACACACGGCAGGAAACTCGTCAGCATGAAGTCAAGGCATTGAGGATGAAAGTTTGCGAGGGGATTTTTGATATCTCGAACGGTTTTGGCCATGGCGAGGAAACGAAATTATGGCGAGAAATGTGAAACAGGAAGTGATTATAACTTCAGCATACATTAACTGATCTTGATGAAACTTCAGCAGTATGTTCGCTGTAAGAGGACGATCACATGGATGTGACTATTGTGAGTCAAAGTTATAGCGCCCCAACTGGTAGCAGGAAATGTGTAACTTTCAAAATGCTTTGAACTCACCCTTTTATTTTTACCCGATTTGCTTCAAACTTCATCTGTATAATGTAAACATACGGCAGATGTAGACCTGTGAATGGATTCTTGATATCTTTTAAACTGTTGCCGTGGCAACGCATCAAACTTTACCCTTCTTTTAGGATGTTTTAGGATGCTTTTGAGACCCTTAGCATGCTTCAAAATGCATGAAACTCAACAGACACATTTATTAGCCAGTAGACATGTGCAAAGTTTCAGAAACGGGCATGTTGCAGGGACTAAATAGCGCCACCTTTTGACAAAAGTGGGGTTGTTAGTTTTATCTACAGTTACAAAAATCGGTATATAGATTTTACTCCTCAAGCCGGACAACTTTCTAATTCATAGTCATTAGCTCGGACCAAGGGGAAGTCAGATATTTTGGATTGAATATGGTGAGCCTCTCTCTGAGCCTACGTCCTGTATGGCAAGCCCCTTTCAACATTTAAAAGCTAAGTTTGCCTACCGGAACTAGCATTGTAGATATCAACGTCTTTCTGACTAGTCGTAATTTCATTTTGGATAGTTGTATTATCATTTAATAGATATCTGTAAATGTAATTGTGAGTAGTCGAAATGACAGATAGAGTATGGCAAGCTGTTTTAACATTTAATCATTTAATCATGAAAGGGCCAAAGCCTGCGACACCGCCACAGCCGGTGCTTTAGGTAACTAAAGGACCGGGGTTGCGGTGCCACCGCTTGGCCCGCCATCGCTGCTTATGCCGCCCTGAAAGGGCGAAGGCCTATTGTTTTCTTAGGATTATTATTATTATTATTATTATTATTATTTATACGACTATTCGGGCACTTTTGGGGCCCTTAACATGCTCAAAAACTCTTGAAACTTTGCACACGGGTCAGAACCCGCGGCCATCAGGGCCGGGCTGAAGATGGTACCCGGGCGTGGCAGGGGGGCTAGACAGCGCCCCCTGGAACGGGGTCCGAAACTTGGTCCATAAATCAAACACGCTTGCATGTAATAATATGAAACTCGGTACACATATTGATCTCATCGTTCATATATACCTCGTGCTATTACTTTTTACCCCAGCCCAACAGGAAGTCGGTTATTTAGGGTTGTTCATAAAACACTCGCAATGGAATTTGAATACTCCTCCTAGAGAATTCAAACACACGGCACGAAACTCGGTCAGCATGAAGTCAAGACATTGAGGATGAAAGTTTGCGAGGGGATTTTTGATATCTCGAACGGTTTGGCCGTGGCGAGGAAACGAAATTATGGCGAGAAACGTGAAACAGGAAGTGTGTCATAACTTCAGCATACATTAACTGATCTTGATGAAACTTCAGCAGTTTGTTCGCTGTAAGAGGACGATCACATGGATGTGACTATTGTGAGTCAAAGTTATAGCGCCACCAACTGGCAGCAGGAAGTGTGTCACTTTCAAAATGCTTTGAAATCACCCTCTTATTTTTACCCGATTTGCTTCAAACTTCATCTGTATAATGTAAATATACGGCAGATGAAGACCTGTGAATGGATTCTTGATATCTTTGATACTGTTGCCGTGGCAACGCATCAAACTTTAAAATTCTTTTTTTTGATGATTTTGAGACTCTTAGCGGCTTTTGGGGCCCTTAACGGGTTTGAAAAACTCTTGAAACTTTGCACACAGGTCATATCCCACAGCCATCAGAGCCGGGCTGAAGATGGTACCTGGGTGTGGCAGGGGGGCTAGACAGCGCCCCCTGGAACGGGGTCCGAAACTTGGTCCATAAATCAAACACGCTTGCATGTAATAATATGAAACTCGGTACACATGTTGATCTCATCGTTTCATCTCTACCTCACACTCTTACTTTTACCCCAGCCCAACAGGAAGTCGGCTATTGAGGTTTGTTGTTAAAACGCTCGCAATGGAATGTGCAATACTCCTCCTAGAGAATTCAAACACACGGCAGGAAACTCGGTCAGCATGAAGTCAAGGCATTGAGGATGAAAGTTTGCGAGGGATTTTTGATATCTCGAACGGTTTGGCCATGGCGAGGAAACGAAATTATGGCGAGAAACGTGAAACAGGAAGTGTGTTATAACTTCAGCATACATTAACTGATCTTGATGAAACTTCAGCAGTATGTTCGCTGTAAGAGGACGATCACATGGATGTGACTATTGTGAGTCAAAGTTATAGCGCCACCAACTGGTAGCAGGAAATGTGTAACTTTCAAAATGCTTTGAACTCACCCTTTTATTTTTACCCGATTTGCTTCAAACTTCATCTGTATAATGTAAAATAATGGCAGATGTAGACCTGTGAATGGATTCTTGATATCTTTTAAACTGTTGCCGTGGCAACGCATCAAACTTTACCCTTCTTTAGGATGCTTTTAGGATGCTTTTTGAGACCTTTAGCATGCTTCAAAATGCATGAAACTCAACAGACACATTTATTAGCCAGTAGACATGTGCAAAGTTTCAGAAACGGGCATGGTGCAGGGACTAAATAGCGCCACCTTTTGACAAAAGTGGGGTTGTTAGTTTTATCTACAGTTACAAAAATCGGTATATAGATTTTACTCCTCAAGCCGGACAACTTTCTAATTCATAGTCATTAGCTCGGACCAAGGAAAGTCAGATATTTTTGGTTGAATATGGTGAGCCTCTCTCTGAGCCTACGTCCCTGTATGGCAAGCCCTTTCAACATTTAAAAGCTAAGTTTGCCTATCCGGAACTAACATTGTAGATATCAACGTCTTTCTGACTAGTCGTAATTTCATTTTGGATAGTTTGTATTATCATTTAATAGATATCTGTAATGTAATTGTGAGTAGTCGAAATGACAGATAGAGTATGGCAAGCTGTTTTAACATTTAATCATTTAATCATGAAAGGGCCAAAGCCTGCGACACCGCCACCCCGGTGCCTTTAGGTAACTAAAGGAACCGGGGTTGCGGTGCCACCGGCTTGGGCCCGCCATCGCTGCTCGCAGCTATATTTATTATTATTATTATTATTATTATTTATACGACTATTCGGGCACTTTTGGGGCCCTTAACATGCTCAAAAACTCTTGAAACTTAGCACACGGGTCAGAACCCGCGGCCATCAGGGCCGGGCTGAAGATGGTACCCGGGCGTGGCAGGGGGGCTAGACAGCGCCCCCTGGAACGGGGTCCGAAAACTTGGTCCATAAATCAAACACGCTTGCATGTAATAATATGAAACTCGGTGCACATATAGATCTCATCGTTCATATATACCTCATACTATTACTTTTTACCCAGCCCAACAGGAAGTCGGTTATTTAGGGTTGTTCATAAAACACTCGCAATGGAATTTGAAGTACTACTCCTAGAGAATTCAAACACACGGCACGAAACTCGGTCAGCATGAAGTCAAGGCATTGACGATGAAAGTTTGCGAGGGATTTTTGATATCTCGAACGGTTTGGCCATGGCGAGGAAACGAAATTATGGCGAGAAACGTGAAACAGGAAGTGTGTTATAACTTCAGCATACATTAACTGATCTTGATGAAACTTCAGCAGTGTGTTCGCTGTAAGAGGACGATCACATGGATGTGACTATTGTGAGTCAAAGTTATAGCGCCACCAACTGGTAGCAGGAAGTGTGTCACTTTCAAAATGCTTTGAACTCACCCTTTTATTTTTACCCGATGTGCTTCAAACTTAATCTGTATAATGTAAATACATAGCAGATGAAGACCTGTGAATGGATTCTTGATATCTTTGATACTGTTGCCGTGGCAACGCATCAAACTTTAAAATTCTTTTTTTTTATGATTTTGAGACTCTTAGCGGCTTTTGGGGCCCTTAACGGGTTTGAAAACTCTTGAAACTTTGCACACAGGTCAGATCCCACAGCCATCAGAGCCGGGCTGAAGATGGTACCTGGGTGTGGCAGGGGGGCTAGACAGCGCCCCCTGGAACGGGGTCCGAACACTTGGTCCATAAATCAAACACGCTTGCATGTAATAATATGAAACTCGGTACACATGTTGATCTCATCGTTTCATCTATACCTCACGCTCTTACTTTTTACCCCAGCCAAACAGGAAGTCGGCTATTGAGGTTTGTTTGTAAAACGCTCGCAATGGAATGTGCAATACTCCTCCTAGAGAATTCAAACACACGGCACGAAACTCGGTCAGCATGAAGTCAAGGCATTGAGGATGAAAGTTTGCGAGGGGATTTTTGATATCTCGAACGGTTTGGCCGTGGCGAGGAAACAAAATTATGGCGAGAAACGTGAAACAGGAAGTGTGTTATAACTTCAGCATACATTAACTGATCTTGATGAAACTTCAGCAGTGTGTTCACTGTAAGAGGCTGATTACATGGATGTGACTATTGTGAGTCAAAGTTATAGCGCCACCAACTGGCAGCAGGAAGTGTGTCACTTTCAAAATGCTTTGATATCACCCTCTTATTTTTAACCGATTTGCTTCAAACTTCATCTGTATAATGTAAAAATACAGCAGATGTAGACCTGTGAATGGATTCTTGATATCTTTGATACTGTTGCTGTGGCAACAAATCAAACTTTAACATTCTTTTTTGATACTTTTGGGACTCTTAGCATGCTTGAAATTGCTTGAAACAGATAGATACAGATAGCTCGACAGATACATCACATTTATTAGCCAGTAGGCATGTGCAACTTTGGCAAAAGATTAAAGTAATGTCAAAAAGTAAACACACTAAAAGCCTCATATCTTCTAAAAATGTAATTATACATCATTTGTTTCTAAATTAAATTATACAAATATTATAATTAAACCAGTTTTTCCCTTTTTTCATTTAAGAATTATGTTTACGTTCAAAAACAGCCAGAATGGTTTTAAAATTCAGAAGAAGAAAAAATAATCTGAGTCATACGTAGTGCTATACTGCCCTCTTGTGTTCAATATCAGGTAGGCCTATTGTGTATATTCCCACCGGTTAATCAACGTGTGACTCCGCTGGGACTCGGGAACTTTTAAATCGCTTACTTAAAACCGAAAGTCAAAATACAGATATCCGCACAAGACATTAATGTTGTGGAGTAGAGCAAGCATTTTAAATAAATTCCTATTAAGTAGGATTGAACTAAACAGAATGAACGTTCACTCTGTTCTGCTGGTTCCTCGCTGTTGGCGCGCACAGTTATGAATGCTTGTGCAGCCATGAGTTTTAGTTTAATTTTAAAATTAGCGCAATTTCGGGATTTGTATTATTTGAATTTATTTTTAAAAAACACAATGTTGAGTTTTATTGTAACACTGTTTAATCGCGCCCACGGTTATATTTTGTATATTATATATAATTATAATGTATTTCTGTATAAAATAATACTACAATAAAAAACACATTTGTGACCGACCTGATCCAGCAAAATTAGTCACAGTGACCCAAATTTAAAAATTGAGATTTTGATATTAATGGAAAGAGGACACTGTAAGCTTTCAAATGATACCTTGGTCATACCTTGAATGGTTGTAACGATATACAGATTTGAATTCTGGTCGTCTGCCCTTTTTTTCCAATTGAAAACCTAAGAAAATCGCTTTTAAAGTTTTTTTGCCCGTTTTTTTTTTTTTTTTTTTTTTTGATATCTTTCAAAATCCATAGCATTTTAAGGGATAAACTATTTATTTTATATAGCTTAATTTGACCAAATAGATTAACATATATAAATGCAATTTAACGAGGCTGAAACTCAACTTATTTTTAATTTTTTTGAAATAAATAATTAAAAAGTCACTTTTACAAAAATGTTCTAAAATCAGAAAGATTAAAGAGGAGTCAGAGAGAAATTCAGTTTTCATACGGATTAGCCCACATAAGCAGAGAGCAGTCTGTTTTCTTTCATTTTGAATGGTTGTGTTTAAAAGTAGACATTTCAATATATATGTCTGTGAGGATACCTTATACGCTGACTTTCGGTTCATGAGACAAGCTTCAGTTCACGTGCCGCGCGTCTCCGCGTCGTGATTAGGCCTAGCCTATTGTCTGCAATTTATTTCTTATTATTAAATCCTAGTAATTGGTTGATGAAACATTGATTTAAATTAAGATAATTATTTTAAAACGAAATTTACTTTAAAGAAAGGCTTTGTGCTTGCATGTTTAAGCTATGTGAAAGTTTTAGTGCTGCTTCCAGAGAACGGTCACGTTCGGATTGTTTTTCCTCATAAATGCGAACACGGAAAATAAAATAAAGATTTTATGTTCTGGAGAGAGTCAACCCTTCTTCATCGGGTGAGTATTACTTTTGGTTTGTGCAGTGTGGTTCACATAGGCCAATTTATTAAAATATTTAATTATCTGGGAATTGGATCTCCTCCATAATGCTGAAATTGCCCAATTTTAAAAAAAAATTAGTAATAATTTAAGTTTTGTGGTGTAAGTCTACGTATTTTATAATGTTAACTTAAAATAATACTAATAGCCTAGTAATTTAAAGATGTTGTAGCTAGCATTGGGTCTGGACGTGAAGGATAACTTCGGGAGTTGAAGGGACGTGTCGGTGTCGTGATTCTGTCTTCTCACACCGCGACACAGGTTCGTGGATCTGAGTGTCGCGATCGTTACAGCCTTACATAGGCTATATTCTTCTTGCAGATAAATATACTCACGCAGTTTAGGTTAGAAGCCTCCAGTGAGTTCAACGTTTCAGGGGATAGGAAATGCTCAGAGGTGACGAAGGGAGTTGAGAAGAGCAATGTTTATTTCAGCGAATTTAAAGCTTTGACAACTTTAATCGTTATTTAAATACCTTTACTCAATTATCTCGACTACGAAACCCTGTGAGATTATTTTTGAATGTCTGTTCTTTGAAATTAGCAAAAAAATTTTTTTTTTTTTTTTTTTTTTTTTTGTTATTTCATGGTTTTTCCACATAATCGGCCCATATCTTAAAATGGAAGGTTGCAACTTCCGACTCATTTCGCCAGAGCGGGTCACATTTGATTTTTATTTTTTAAACAATGTAATGTGTAACCTAAAAATAAACAGATTATTTGATAAATGGTATATTTAAATCTGCATATTGTAGCCTAATATCTGCAGGGCAGCCTAGTCTTAATAAATGTATGCTTCATTTTTCATTAGTAAATTTGATCAATAAATTCAATAATTTAGAATAATAAGACACTATAGGGCTGTTACCCTAGGTAAGGTTGATCAAATTAAATCGGTTACACAATAATGTTACGAGATTGGTTTAACAGGAGTCAATTAAAAATCGCTGTAAAGAACGATACTTTTAAACATAACCCTAAATCACCATAAGGTGTCGCCAGATGACCGTCTTAATGAACGAGTCATGGATTCAAAATGCTGAATCATTCAGTAATGAGAAAACACATTGCTTTGAGATGCGCGATGGGTCACTGTGATCTTTGTTTAACTATTTTCTCTGCTGAAACAGAAAAAAGTCAATATTGCATCTAAAAAGTCAATATTGCATATAAAATGTAAGTGACTTGACTTGTGTGTGTGACTATGTTTGTTGTAGTGAAAAGAGTTGCACCCTTGTTAAAGTTTAAGGCCTTGTGTTTTTGGATATATATCTTTCTTTCTTTTTTTACAAAATATGCATATACCCATATATTTTAGATTTATTATTTGCTTTAAATTAAATTAAGATTGTATTTTTGGTAATTGAACCTGAATGAATTTAAAAATGAATGTGCTATATTTCAGATCATATATTTGTTTTTCTTAAAATTTGAACTAACTTTATTCTCAGCTGAATTATAAATATTTTATTTCTGTATCAATTAAAAACACATTTGATTTTTCTTTTTTAATCAATGTAGAATGTGTAACTGAAATATAAACAGAGTAGGGCTCTGTTTGAGGACAAGTAACTAAAACCAATGCGACATGATGAATGTTTGTTTCCCAAACCATCTCAGAGTAACAGCTTACTTTTCTTTCTTACTATATTCTTTCTTACTATAAACTGTGCTGTAGAGCTTGCATCAGTCAAAGCAGGGTTACATTTTGCATGTCGTGCACAATAAACCTAAAGGCACCAGGGTGGCGGTGCCACCGGCTTCATATATATATGTATATATACAGTATATATATATATATATATAATATATATATATATATATATATAGCTGTGATCCGCGATGAAGGGCCAAAGCCAGTGGCATGGCCACCCTGGTGCTTTTAGGTAACTAAGGAACCGGGGTTGCGGTGCCACCGGCTTGGGCCCTTCATCGCTGCTCGCAGCTATATTTTTGTAATTGATTTGATCATTTGGATTTAATAGAAAAGGCATATTCCAAATCAACAGTGCTACATTAATATCCATAAGATACAATGATTAACTCTGAAATTATACTCTCAGTGATTCAGGACACTAATTGATTATGTTATAACACAATCAACATCATCAAATCACCTTTTCTCTTTGTTCATTTGGCTGTTATAACAGAAGTATAAAATCCGATCAGATTCAAAAATAAATGACTAAAGGCTCAAGAGCTAAAGCAAACACTGATCTCCATAATGGTAACCAATTACGATTTTCTTCTTCAGAGATTCTGATGTTATGGCGACTTCAAATGAAACACAGAGTTAAACCTCTGTTAATTCTCAATAAAATCTTCTGTAGAAGTCTGACAGAAATAAAGTCAGTCTCGTTAGTAATAAGTGAAGCTGGTAATGCTGTTTGTGGAGTTGTTTCATCCTCCTCTGCTGAGATCTTCAGATATAATGTCTTCTTTTCTCTTCAGGTGATTTCATCTAAGACTGTGTCTAAAGTCAGTTGTAGTTGTTCTGCTCGTCTCTTTTTCCATTCTCTTCTTTCCTTCAGTGATTCTGCTTGTTAACAGGCTTATTAAGGTTGAGATGACTCCATATTTAATATACACAGATTTTGTGGCTCAGATAAAGTCCAGTTCTTAATAAAGTTCAGTGCTTAATATAAGCAATTATATTTTGGCTATATTGAAAACAGTTTACTAATAAAAATTAGTATGTTTTCGAATATTCTAATTAATAAATGATAAAATAATTTAAGACAAACATTTTACTCATTACACATATGCGACGTCTGACGTAAGGTCACGTAAATTGAAATGTATTAGTATTATTTAAAAAGATGGAGCATTTCCTTCTGCCAAGTAAACAAACTCGTAATTCTAATTTAGTTTGTGAAAATGAGTACATAAATTTACCTCAGTTCAGCCCGAGGTTGACAATGTTTCAGAATCGGATTTTAACTGTACGGAGTCTGACAGGGAGTCCGTTAATGCGTTTGCCTCAGCTGCAGAAATGGCAAAAGTTTCAAATGCACCTCCTTTGCGTAGGTCTGTGCTCTTTAAATGCTGTAATAACCTAATATAAATCACTGACAAACATGCACATGCTCTGATTATAATCATATAGCCTATAGATCATTTTAGATGATGTTTTGACAGACCATAGGGAGGGACTGGAAGCGTGCATTGCACGCACCGATATGTCTCTTACAAATCTGGAATGCGGTTATTCATAAAAGTATCAATTCTAATAAATTTAGGTATAGTTAGGTTTTTAATTTCCGAGTATCGCGCTACTTTTTAAGTAGGCTTATCGGTGCACCGTACAACACTAATATATATATATATATAGCGCAGCTCCACCTGTCAATCATCTAGCACGCCCTCAGCACCTGCGTTAAAAATTTTCTGGCACCGGCCCTGCTAGTGGCCGAGATCTGGCGAACAGGAGTGAGCCACCCAAGGGCCGTCATTCATTGCTGCATGTGGGCCAGATCCGCATCCCACAAGTGCCAGAAGTCGGCCGGATCTGGGCCGAAACAATGTTGCTATGTGGGATTGGTGTCCGTTGCTCTGAGACTTATGATGATGCTTTTGGGAAATACAGCCCTGGGGCCTCACGCACAAAGTTGCGTACGCACAAAATGGGCATAGAAATATGCGTACGCATTTTTCCACGCGCACATCGGGATTTATAAAAAATAAACTTGCCGTAAATAAGTGCACACCATAAGGATGCTCTTGACCGTGCGTACGAACTCTTTTAGAAGAGTATGGGTTTTGGCGACACCGATGGTGAGCTGGAGTCAAATGTCTTTTTGATTAGACAGAGAATCTAAAGAAAATTATACATCTACAGAAAGATAATACAAATATAATTTCACAAACCTTTCATCACTTGAAGCAAACATCCATCCCTTCTTAATGACCGCGCCACACTCTCAGAAAAAAGGTACGAAAGCTGTCACTGGGGCGGTACCTTTTCAAAAGGTACACTTTTGTAACTAAAGGGTGCATATTGGTACCTATATGGTACACCTTGTACCTAAAGGGTGCATATTGGTACCTTCATGGTACATATTTGTACAATTATGGTACCAATATGCACCCTTTAGGTACAAAAGTGTACCTTTTTGAAAAGGTACCGCCCCAGTGACAGCTTTCGTACCTTTTTTTCTGACAGTGCAGCACGCACGTTGGGCCGTTTGGTGAAACTGACGCACATATAGCCTATATAATCTAACGGCAGATGGAGTTAAACCGTAAATCTTCATTATGAGTCCAAATCATAAATACAGTCCATATTCACAATAACAGTTTAAATAAATAAGAGAATGGTTTAAACTATTCAATAAATAGAAATAGACCTATTTATTGTGGATGCAATGCTTTTGAACACTTTTCTTCTGGCATGCTGTGTTTTAATTTTTTAACTAGAGATTGTCTGAGAAAACTGTTTCGTGCAAATAATGCACAACCATGTCTATCTCTTTCCATTAAAATATAAATCAATTAAAAATACTATTTGGCCAGTGGAACAGATTGAGAAAAACTTTCTCTGAAATGTATTTAACACTATTTGATTTATTCATTCAAAAACAGGGCAAGGATATAGGCTACTGTATCTGCATATATCTGTATAGGCTACTGTATAATGTTTGTAACAATGTGACGGCACATCCGCATTTCATATTTTCCTAACGTGTTGTACCGTTAAACTTGGTATCACGTGGATGAATAATCATATGCAAATGATATGCAGATGAGGATATGCATATTTAAACTAGGTGTTGTAATCTCCATATATGGTTATTTCGGGAGGAGACGCACGTGCGTATAATCTCCCGCTGACTGGGATTTATAAAGTGAATTCTGCGCAGGTTCTGGCGTACGAACGGTTTTATAAATCTGAAAACTTTTGTGCGTACGCAAATTTTGCCTTATGTGCGTACGCACACTTTAAGGATGAAATCTACGCAAAGTTTTATACATGAGGCCCCTGATCTGTAGACTACATACATTAGAAAACATTCAGGAAATAAGCCAATAGAGACACAGTGTGTTACATTACCAGGTGAGATGGTCACTGGTGTGACAGTTGTAGGGCTGGTGTTAATGCTGCCAGTGTCTGAAAGTTTGGATGAATAATGATTAATCAACAGAAACACAAATATCATGAATGTGTAGAAAGAGCTCATGTTAATATAATTACCTGCACAGTATGCAATACTGCATTCAGTTGGACTGACCAGCTCATAGACATAATAATCTCCTGGACAGGCTTTGACTTTAATGGGAAAAGACCCGAAATAGCAGCAGTAATTGTAAGCATGACCGCAGACATCTCGAGTGACGACTCCATCTGTTACTGTTGGGTGTCCACCACGGATCCACAGTCCGGTATCAGTGCCACAGCTGTACCTCACAACACACGTGTCTGGGATATGAGCGCTCATGCCGTTAATGAAGAGACGATACCAGCCGCTCCAGGAAACAGGTACGTCACACATGTGCTTTCGAGCATATGTATTATTGATGGATCTCCATGGATTGTCCAGCACAGTGTAGTTGTAGCAGGGGTTAGTTGGATTAACTGTTATGTAAATATTTTAAGAAATTAGTACTTTTCATAAAAACTCAGCGAAATGAGATAGTAAACACTTACACAGATATTCCTTGAACAAATTGCAACAGAATCGAACTGATTTTGTATCCTTAATATGTCCTGAGTTAGGGGAAAAAAAGCCCTGAAGAATCCCATTAGGGGAAAGTTTAGAAAAAGACCCAAATATATCCCATTCATTCGTATATTCATTCTTTTTCTCAAGTGAAAAGGGTAAAAATATTAACCTTTAGATATCATCATGAAAATCACTGAGTTGATTACTTACATCAAGACAAACAAAAACTGTATTACAAGTTTTTTGCAATTGTTTGTTAACATGGACAAATGGTGCATAATCTAATTACAGATGTGGTAATTTGCATAAATACCCAAACAGATCTAAACATTGGGTATAGCAGGTGACTATGTTTTTTTTTTTTTTTTTTTTTTTAAATCTTGTTGACATATAACAGTAAAAGACTTAATGTTAAGGTCTGAATGGAACCCATTTAGGCAACCCATGAACATTAATACAGGAAGAAGTACTTTAGAAACCAGCCTTTATTAATTATTATGCACTGTAAAAAATATTGCTGGTTTAACTTAAAAAAAAAAAAAGCCTGGTTGCCTTAAAATTTTAAGTTCATTGAAATGGAAAAATTGAGTTAATACAATGAAGGACATTGATTTCATCATCATCGAGTAGTATGAAGCAGCAGACTCAGAGACCTGCATCTACAGTTCCCCTGCACCCAGAGTCCCGCATTCTCAGACCCCTCGTTTATCGAGACAGCGCCTCCTATCAAATTGTATCGGATAAACATGTGAAGAACATGTGAAGAGCTTAAGCCAAAACATGAGTAGGTTATCTTTAATTTTATTTAGCGAATCGTACTAGCCTACTCGTTTGATTTATTTTTTAATAAAACTAATTTAGCTCATCGATAGCCTACCCTACAACATATGAATAGTCTATTGAATATTTGTAAAGATAGTTTGTAACAAGATATGAGCCGTTAATGTATGTTTTTTGGCCCTCTTCCCCCCCGAAAATATTTAGATAGCTTACGTTTACATTAGCCTTTAACCTTGGACTTTTTGTAGAAATGTCATATGCTGCAGTTTTTTTCACTGCCCATTCTGTGCCCCCGTATATTTCAAACAAAGTTGTCCAAAGATCAAAAACATCTCAAAGGACACTTCAACAGAGCAGTGCAACATGGTAACTATTTGCAAACATCTTTTTCTTTTTTTTCTTTCTTTCTTTTTGAAACATCATAAGACATGTGCTATCGGTCCTATGGAGTTGCCCCTGCAATATTTTTTATATATTAAAATATTACTACTAAAATAATATTAACACTAAAATATTTTCATGTTTGTAATCACGTTTTTTCTTTTGTCAAATCAACTTAATTTATGTAGTTCAGATAGCATATTTTGAGTTTCTGATGCCAATATTATGAAGCTGCAGACTCGGAGACCTGCATCTACAGTCCCCCACCGAGAGTCCCGCATTCTCAGACCCCTCGTTTTTCGAACAAAGCGCCTCCTGCTGTTCAAAATATCGAATACCACCCGCACACAGAGTACAGCGCACGATTATCCAAATGCAATTAAAAACAATAGGATGCAATATTACGGTCTCCAAATAAATTATCCAATAAATATTTGCGTTCCCTGCTTAATGCAGGTGCCAAAAAAACTCATTTTTACTGATGAAAGGGATACAATTACAGATTGAACTATCTTCTGAAAAATAGTATGTGATATTATATTGCTACAATGTTTTATTTATTTATTTTTTATTCAAATTCCAATTTTTCTTTCAGTTCAACCTATAATGGTCTAATTAATATTTCCATGCTAACATTACAATAGCCTATCTATTTTTTTGATATTTTGAATGTGAAGCAAAACAAATCAGAATAGACAAAACACCAAGAATAAACAATTCTGTACTTTATTTAATGATCACCTAAACATCATCTTGCTGTAAAGAACAAAGGAAGAAAAAACAGTGTTCGTGACTTTACTTTTTGTCTTCAATTGCATTAAAAAACTCATTTATAACTAAGGCGCTTTGCATAATCATAAAATGATATGTTGCTGGATTCGGCAGGGGCAACTCCATCGATGTATGGTGTAGGCTACCCTGGAATAGCTTACAACATGACCGATAGCACATGTCTTATGATGTTTCAAAAAGAAAAAAAAAAGAAAAAGATGTTTGCAAATGGTTACCATGTTGCACTGCTCTGTTGAAGTGTCCCTTGAGATGTTTTTGATCTTTGGACAACTTTGTGGGTTTGAAATATATGGGGGCCCGGGCACAGAATGGGCAGTGAAAAAAAACTGCAGCATATGACATTTCTACAAAAAGTCCAAGGTTAAAGGCTAATAAGCTGTCTAAATATTTTCAGGGGGAAGAGGGCGAAAAAACATACATTAACGGCTCAAATCTTGTTACAAACTATCTTTACAAATATGGACTATTCATATGTTGTATCGATGAGCTAAATTAGTTTTATTAAAAAATAAATCAAACGAGTAGGCTACGATTCGCTAAATAAAATTGAAGATAGCCTACTCACGGTTTGGCTTAAGTTCTTCACATGTTTATCCGATATAATTTGATAGGAGGCGCTGTCTCGAAAAACGAGGGGTCTGAGAATGCGGGACTCTGTGTGCAGGGGGACTGTATGCAGGTCTCCGAGTCTGCAGCTTCATACTACTCGATGATTGAGCATTATTGAAGACACCTGGGGCCTCATGTATAAAACTTTGCGTAGATTTCATCCTTAAAGTGTGCGTACGCACATAAGGCAAAATTTGCGTACGCACAAAAGTTTTCAGATTTATAAAACCGTTCGTACGCCAGAACCTGCGCAGAATTCACTTTATAAATCCCAGTCAGCGGGAGATTATACGCACGTGCGTCTCCTCCCCGAAATAACCATATATGGAGATTACAACACCTAGTTTAAATATGCATATCCTCATCTGCATATCATTTGCATATGATTATTCATCCACGTGATACCAAGTTTAACGGTACAACACGTTAGGAAAATATGAAATGCGGATGTGCCGTCACATTGTTACAAACATTTTTTTTTTAGTAGCCTATACAGATATATGCAGATACAGTAGCCTATATCCTTGCCCTGTTTTTGAATGAATAAATCAAATAGTGTTAAATACATTTCAGAGAAAGTTTTTCTCAATCTGTTCCACTGGCCAAATAGTATTTTTAATTGATTTATATTTTAATGGAAAGAGATAGACATGGTTGTGCATTATTTGCACGAAACGATTTTCTGATAATCTGCTATTATCATGATTAGCAATTATCTCTAGTTAAAACATTAAAATACAGCATGCCAGAAGAAAAGTGTTCAAAAGGAATGCATCCACAACAAAAAGGTCTATTTCTATTTATTGAATATATATATATATATATATATATATATATATCAGAGTTCCCTTTCGTAGTCACTTCGAGTTACGTCAGAAGTGACGGAGATTGGGGGATTTCGCATAGAAAGCCAATCCTCTTCGAGTATTTAAACACGAGCCAATGGCATGCAATGCCTTGGGGCTGCGGAAATTTGCATAGCGTACTCCGCCCTACTCCGTGAGTATAAAAGGAGGAAGTGAACGCAACCGCAGTATGTTTTCGCTTCGGAGCCAAGAGAACCTCTTCACTCCTCAAAGCTGATTCAAGACTCTTCGAGACGAGCGTCCTCTTCAGTGTTGGTGTGACGGCGGTACCCAGCGAGATTCTGCATTGCCTGCGATCTGTGCAGTGGTCTGCCAGACTTTGCGCTTCTCCCTGGTAGCCTCAGCGCTGAAAGAGTGAATTTCTCTCCTCTCTGTAAAAGAGCTGCACGCGGCACGTCTTTTTAAAGATGGTTCGCCCGTGCCCTTCTGGATGTGGTAGATTTCTATCGTCATCTGATGGTCACGAACGCTGCTTTGTTTGCTTGGGCATTCAGCATGCAGCAGCAGCGTTCGTGGATGACTCATGTTCCTTCTGTGGGACCATGACCATCTCCACACTGAGGTCGCGGCTCAATGATCTCACTAGAGTGAGAGCCCCGGTCCCCCCTACTCGATCGGCTTCCTTCACGAAAGGGGGCCCGTCGACCCGGGGACCGGGCGATCTGACGGTGACGGTGTGGGATAAAGCCCCGACGATTCCTCGGGCCACACCTCCCGCCTCAGTGCGTGAGCCAGCGGGCGCTAGTTCGACTCGGTCGGTTGTCTCTTCGGCGGCACCGGCTGCTTCGAGCAGCGCCCCAGATGATGATGCGATGTCTATCACAGCATCACTAGGCGGGCTTGATTCCTCGGGAGAGGAAGATCCGGCTGCGTTGCCTCCTTCGGGAGTTCCAGCGTTGTCAGCGTCAGATCCCGAGATGACGGCCATGCTGTCTCGAGCCGCTGGGAGTATCGGGCTAGAATGGAAACCTCCATCCTGCCCCGACCTCTCACGGATGGATAATTGGTTTTTGGACAAGGCTGCCGCTGCAAAGCCACGGCCGACTCCAATACCTTTTTTCCCCGAGCTGCATGCGGAGTTATCGCGCTCTTGGGGGGCTCCTCTGTCCACTCGAGAGCGCGATCTCTCCCCCGCCTTTCCCCCCCTCGACGGCAGGGCCGCCCGTGGGTACACTGGGATGCCCCCGGTGGAGCGCTCTGTTGCGATGCAGCTGTGTCCACAGAGCGCTTCCACCCGTGGTCCTCCTAAGCACCCATCCAAAGCCTGTGGGTTCTCGTCTGCTATGGCGGCGCGATCCTACAGAGCGGCGGGACAGGCGGCCTCCGCTCTGCATGCTATGACCACTTTGCAGGTCTTCCAAGCGAAGTTGCTCAGAGACATGCACGAGGGCGGGACTGATCCGACGGCATTTAAAGAACTGCGGTCCGCCACTGACCTTGCTCTCCGGGCAACGAAAGTGGCTGCTCGCGCCGTTGGTCAGGTGATGGCCACTAGCGTGGTTCAGGAGCGTCATCTGTGGCTCAACCTGGCGGATACGCGGAGCGCTGAGCGGACTCGTCTGCTCGACGCTCCGCTATCCCAGGTTGGCCTTTTCGGCGGTGCGGTCGAGGACTTCGCCCAACAGTTCTCCACTGCCCAGAAGCAGACGGAGGCCATTAAACACATCCTGCCCCGACGACCAGCTGCTGCCTCCACCCAGTCGTCGGCACAGGTGCCTCCCCCTGCTCGCCGCCGAGGACGCCCCCCTGCGGCTCCCCTCCCTCCCGCCCGGCCCCAGCAGCAGCCTTCACCCGGGCCCCGGCGTCGAGGAGGCCGCAGGCCGGCGTCACAGCCCCCTCAGGCCGCTCGCCCCGCTAAACGCCAGGCCAAGCGAAGATCCTGACACGGGCAGCTCAGTGTCGATCTCGAGTCTTTCCCAGGAGGCGGTAGCAGGCCCCCTCCTTCCCCCGGTGGAGGGCCGGGGGAGAATCTTTTGTTCTCAGCTCCCCGCTGCTCACCCACGGGTGGGCAGCACCCTGAACTGGTTAAAGAAAGACTTGACATCCTCACTGAGCTCACAGACTGGAGTGAGTGCCCCCGATGCCCCAGTGTGTCGGCCCACTCACTCCTCTCTGTCTCGGAGGGCGCGGAAGGGTGCGTGTGTCGTCCCCGGGCTACACCAATCCCTTCCCCCTCTCTCGCCAGACCCCCGGCAGAACGGACCCCCGTGGAACGCTCCGCTTTCCCTGGTCCCTTCTGTCGGGGAGCGGGCTTCGACGCATCCGAGCGGGGTAACTCCTGCACGCGTGCCAGTCGACCCGCCACGCTGCCCCTCCGGGGGGACGTCTGTGGTTCACATGACCCCGTTGGCTCACTTCCTGGAAGCCTGGCTAGCGCTTCCCGGGGTATCCCGCTGGGTCATCAGAACGATCAGATTCGGCTACGCGATTCAGTTCGCACGGTCTCCTCCCCGCTTCAGGGGAGTTCGCTCCACGATAGTCGGTGGCAATGCCCCAGTCCTGAGAGCGGAGATTGCGACCCTGCTGGCGAAGGGTGCAATCGAGACGGTCCCTCCAGCCGAGGTGAGGTCCGGGTTTTACAGCCCCTACTTCATTGTCCCCAAGAAGACCGGTGGGTTACGACCGATCCTGGACCTGCGCATTTTGAACCGTTCTCTCCATCGACTACCGTTCAAAATGCTCACGGCCAAACGCATTTTCGAATGTGTTCGGTATCAGGATTGGTTTGCAGCGATCGACCTGAAGGACGCGTACTTCCATGTGTCCATCTTACCTCGACACAGACCGTTTCTTCGGTTTGCCTTCGAGGGCCAGGCATATCAGTACGCCGTTCTCCCATTCGGGTTAGCTCTGTCCCCTCGCGTCTTCACGAAGATCGTCGAGGCAGCCCTTGTTCCCCTTCGCGAACACGGGGTTCGCATCCTGAATTATCTCGACGACTGGCTGATACTAGCACACTCTCGAGCTCAGCTTTGCGAACACAGAGACTTGGTGCTCCGGCACCTAGCCCGTCTGGGCCTTCGGGTCAACCGAGAAAAGAGCAAACTTTGCCCCGTGCAGAGGATCTCTTTTCTCGGCGTGGAGATAGACTCGGTCGCCATGTCCGCGCAGCTCACGAACGAGCGCGCGCACTCACTGCTGACTTGTCTTCGTCAGTTCGAGGGCAAGAGTGCGGTTCCACTGAAACTTTTTCAGAGGCTCCTGGGGCATATGGCATCCGCGGCCGCGGCAACGCCGCTCGGTTTGCTTCATATGAGACCGCTTCAGCTGTGGCTTCGCGATCGAGTCCCGAGGTGGGCATGGCATCGCGGCTCGCTCCGAGTCCCAGTGACTCCGGCATGCCGGCGAACCTTCTTCCCGTGGTCGAACCTCAGCTTTTTACGGACGGGCGTCCCTATTCAGCGAGTTTCCAGGCATCTCATCGTCTCCACGGATGCATCTACCACGGGTTGGGGTGCCATGTGCAATGGGCATGCAGCCGCCGGCTCCTGGACGGGGGCCCAGCGCCTCATGCACATCAATTGCCTCGAGCTGCTGGCAGTACGGCTCGCCCTGCACCGCTTCAGAGCGTTGCTCAAGGGCCAGCATGTGCTTGTCCGCTCAGACAACACTACGGCTGTAGCGTACATCAACCACCAGGGGGGTCTACGCTCGCGCCAGTTGTCGCAGCTCGCCCGCCACCTCTTGATATGGAGTCAGAAGCACCTGAGGTCCCTTCGTGCAGTTCACATTCCTGGAGACCGGAACTGGGCAGCCGACGAGCTGTCTCGGGTCCGTCCTATCTCCGGCGAGTGGCGACTCCATCCCCAGTCGGTCCAGCTGATCTGGAAAGAGTTCGGGGAGGCACAGATAGATCTGTTCGCCTCCCGGGACTCAGCCCACTGCGCCCAGTTTTATTCTCTGACCTGGGGCACTCTCGGTTCGGATGCGCTGGCGCACAGCTGGCCACGGGGCCCACGCAAGTATGCGTTTCCCCCAGTGAGCCTCCTTGCACGGGTGTTGTGCAAGATCAAGGAGGACGAGGAGCAGGTCTTGCTGGTAGCCCCCTATTGGCCCACCAAGACGTGGTTCTCCGATCTCATGCTCCTCGCGACAGCACCTCCTTGGCCTATTCCTCTGAGACAAGACCTACTCTCTCAGAGACGGGGCACTCTGTGGCACCCTCGTCCCGATCTTTGGAGGCTGCACGTGTGGCTCCTGGACGGGACGAGGCAGGTTTGAGTTCGCTGCCACCTGCGGTGGCGGCAACCATCACTTCCGCAAGAGCGTCGTCCACGAGACACCTTTATGCGTTGAAGTGGAACCTCTTCGTCAATTGGTGCTCTTCTCGCGGAGAAGACCCCCGGAGATGTCCGATCAGTGTCGTGCTTTCCTTCCTGCAAGAAGGGTTGGAGCGCAGGCTGTCGCCCTCCACCCTTAAGGTCTATGTCGCGGCCATTGCCGCTTCTCATGAAGCAGTGGAAGGTAAGTCCTTAGGGAAGCACGACCTGGTCATCAGGTTCCTGAGGGGAGCGAGGAGGCTGCATCCGCCTCGTCCTCCCCTCGTACCCTCTTGGGACCTCTCAGTAGTTTTAAGTGCTCTGCAGAGGCATCCCTTTGAGCCTTTGCATTCAGTAGAGTTAAAGTTTCTGTCCATGAAGACAGCACTCCTGGTTGCATTGGCCTCCATCAAGAGGGTAGGGGACCTGCACGCATTCTCCGTTGACGAAGCGTGCCTGGAGTTCGGGCCGGCTTACTCTCACGTGATCCTGAGACCCCGGCCTGGATATGTGCCCAAGGTTCCCACCACTCCCTTCCGGGACCAGGTGGTGAACCTGCAAGCGCTGCCCCCGGAGGAGGCAGACCCAGCCTTGGCACTGCTCTGTCCGGTACGTGCTCTCCGCACCTATGTCGACAGGACGCAGTGTTTCAGGACCTCAGACCAGCTCTTTGTCTGTTATGGAGGGAGCCAGAAGGGAAGGGCTCTCTCAAAGCAACGGCTGTCCCACTGGATAGTGGATGCCATTGCTTTGTCTTACCAGCAGCAAGGCCTTCCGTGCCCCCTTGGTGTGACGGCCCATTCCACTCGGAGTGTAGCCTCCTCTTGGGCTTTAGCGCACGGCGCCTCGCTAACAGACATCTGCAGAGCTGCAGGCTGGGCGACACCCAACACCTTCGCCAGATTCTATAATCTGCGAATTGAGCCAGTGTCCTCTCTCGTACTCGTTCCGGCCGGTACTGGACCCGCTCAGGTGTCTTCGCTTGCTCGCCACTCCACTCCCCGGACTGGATAAGTGCGATATCTCCTCAGTTCTTCCATTGAAGTCTTGAGTCCTCCAGCACCGACGATGCGGGCACCACTGCTGTTGCTCTGGATGCTAGCTAGGTGCCTCCATGCGCACGGTTCCCCATGGTAACCGTCTCATGTGTATTATCCACTGTAAGCCTCCCTGAGCATGTGTCTTCCCTTGGCAAGCCATCTGCCACCCCTGGAGTTTAAATTATAGCCACCTGCGGTTGGTACTCCAGTGTTCCATATGCGTTCCTATGTGGCCATATGTGTTCTTAAGTCCTCCCTTCGGTAGGCAACTGGTAGCATGTCCCCTTCGGGATATGTTTCCCAGTGTACCTTGGTAATCCTGTGTCAAAGTCGGATCCCCAAAAAAAAAAAAAAAAAAGATAAAGCTCGGGGTTCAGTCTTTCGCAGGGCACTGGAAGACAGCTTGAAGATGGCGTGATGGCACAGACCCCCAATCTCCGTCACTTCTGACGTAACTCGAAGTGACTACGAAAGGGAACGTCTCGGTTACGTATGTAACCCTCGTTCCCTGAGTAGGGAACGGAGACGTTACGTCTCCCTGCCACTTCTGCTGTATCGCTGGGTAGATGCCGAGTTCAGTCTTGGCTCCTCAGCGAAGACATACTGCGGTTGCGTTCACTTCCTCCTTTTATACTCACGGAGTAGGGCGGAGTACGCTATGCAAATTTCCGCAGCCCCAAGGCATTGCATGCCATTGGCTCGTGTTTAAATACTCGAAGAGGATTGGCTTTCTATGCGAAATCCCCCAATCTCCGTCACTTCTGACGTAACGTCTCCGTTCCCTACTCAGGGAACGAGGGTTACATACGTAACCGAGACGTTTCCGCTAGAAAAGTGACCGGCAGAGGTTTAGTTTAAGGGACATTTTGATGATATGCCGGTCAAATTTCGCTTCTTAATTAGTCAAGTTGAGGAAAACTGGAGGCAGGCTATGTAACTTAAAAAATGACATAATCAGGCCGTATAATGCAACATGTTTATTAGCATACCTTTCAAATAGACGGAAACCATGAAAACATGAACGTCCGATTGGCGTCAATCAACACCAATTGTTTTTGCTATGGTTTCACATTAGTTTAACAAACCAATCCCCCTTCCCCACATACAATATCTGAATAGTAGTTTTTACTCAAGCGAACTTAATTATATGCACTCTCAGCGTCTCATTTAGCTGGTAACATTTAAATTGGACACCGTGAAATGACTCCTTGTCAAATTAATTGGAACAAACAAATGACTAGGCCTATACACTGTCTCACGTAATTTTAGGCTACTTTTTACGCTGTTTTGCAGTGCTGAAATGTGCAGCTGCGTCTCTCCACAACTTGCAATGCGCATAAGCCGCGTAACCTTAATTGTTCTCTGCAAGGCAACTTCGCTGCTTCGTCTTGATCCGATTCTGCAGTGAGAACCCCCTCTCTGCAGGAACACTCGAGACAGGGAGGCTATCTTGGCGAGCTTGGTCCAATCTGGATAGATTTCGTTGCAATCGCGCCGTCTGAACTTGGCATAACTTACATTCGCAGCAGAGCATGTGAGCGGAGTGGAGCGTCTCCACGTCTTTTCCCCGCCTGACTAAAGTTGCTTGCATTGTATTCAGCATCCCCAAGCGAGGGGTTTCTCCGCTGCTGGCCTGCTTTCAAGAAACCACCGCATGTGTCTAAAGCCTCAGACATTGTCCAAAATCGTGTTCTTGAAGGTGAACTCAAAAGAACTGTAGGTTAGATAAGGAAAGCAATTCTTTTTTTTTTCTTCTTTTTTTTTTTTTTTAAGTTTGAGACAATTTAAATTGTCATCCACGTGCTCTCTGCGCAAAAGTTCAGTTAGATATATAGGCGTCTGGTGGCCTAATAGTTAATTTACCAAAATTCATTTAATATAACACGTTGATGTAGATGATTTTTATTTATTTAATTAGGCCCATTGATTCGTTTAATTTTACATTTTTTTTGAACAGATGATATAGGCCTAAGCCAATTTAAATTTTAATAGTGCGCTTTGCGCAAAAATCAGTTAGGCTTATCAAAATCTGGCCTAAAAATTAATTAGCCTACTTTTAAACATTTATGCAGGCCTATATATATATATATATATATATATATATATATATATATTTACATTTTTGTTCATATTTTTATTTTAGTTATATTATTAGGCCCATTTATTCGTTTAATTTTACAGCAGTTTGTGTGTACAATGGTTATAAACCCATTTACATTTTTTTCGTGTGCTTTGAGCAAAAGTTCAGTTATCAAAGTTCTGGCCTATTGTTAATTTACTTTTAAAACGTATGTATATTTTTGTTTATAAATTTTTTATTAATATTATTAGGCCCATTTATTCGTTTAATTTTTCAGGACTTTTTGTGTATGCTACATTCCTGTTCTTGCTAGTCCTAATTTGTAATTTGAAATGAAACATTTCTGTTTGGAAAATGTTGTTGTTGGTCTTTAGTTTTTTGTAAGGTAAGGCTGAGCGTTAGAGTTAGGTAAGGTAACGCGGAGCGTTATTAACCAATTGATCCATATAGCTAAGGCGCTCCGGATTATAAGGCGCACTGTCGTTTTTTGAAAAAATTTAAGGCTTTTAAGTGCGCCTTATAGTGCGGAAAATACGAATACATGCCGTCTTTAAATAAATGCACAAAAATATACATTTTTATTTAGCCTACATTTTAAATTTTAATAATGTCATGTAAGTTTAAATGTTAGAAAAATAAATAAATAAAGAAATCTTGCCATACTAAAAGGGCACCGACGTTTCTGTAGAATGACCGTATAATAAATCAACAGATCCTATTTACCACTATGTGTCTGTGGATATCTAGGGATTCAGAAGGGTATCGAGGCAGTGAAGTAGATCCATGCAATCCTCGGGGAACAGATCTTGCAAGGCATCTATCAGATGTTGAACCTAGCGTTCCCTGGCTTTTTTGAAAGCTTGAATGTAGCGGTCGCTTGAATTGGTCACTTTGACATCCTTGTATGTGCCGTCTTTAATAACATTCAAACGGTAGAGCCTGTTCCTTTATAACATAGTCAAAGGTCGGTGTATTTTTGCTTTATATATTTTAGGCTTATTCTCTAATTCAGATTGTGTTAGGGGGGCTGGATTATTATGCAATTTTAATCGGACAATTTGACCGGAGAGATTTAATTTTGTCGGACATTTCATTTTTTTCCCGGTAATTACCGGACAACGGAAACCCTGATATATATATATATATATATATATATATATATATATATATATATATATTGTAATTTCTCAGTAATGATTGCATGTAGTTTAAGTGTCCATTAATGAGAATGGCATATTTAATCTAAATGTTTATATCAGAAGTAAAACATAGTTTAAACCATTCTCTTATTTATTTAAACTGTTATTGTGAATATGGACTGTATTTATGATTTGGACTCATAATGAAGATTTATGGTTTTACTCCATCTGCCGTTAGATTATATAGGCTATATGTGCGTCAGTTTCACCAAACGGCCCAACGTGCGTGCTGCACTGTCAGAAAAAAAGGTACGAAAGCTGTCACTGGGGCGGTACCTTTTCAAAAAGGTACACTTTTGTACCTAAAGGGTGCATATTGGTACCATAATTGTACAAATATGTACCATGAAGGTACCAATATGCACCCTTTAGGTACAAGGTGTACCATATAGGTGCCAATATGCACCCTTTAGTTACAAAAGTGTACCTTTTGAAAAGGTACCGCCTCAGTGACAGCTTTCGTACCTTTTTTCTGAGAGTGTGGCGCGGTCATTTAAGAAGGGATGGATGTTTGCTTCAAGTGATGAAAGGTTTGTGAAATTATATTTGTATTATCTTTCTGTAGATGTATAATTTTCTTTAGATTCTCTGTCTAATCAAAAAGACATTTGACTCCAGCTCACCATCGGTGTCGCCAAAACCCATACTCTTCTAAAAGAGTTCGTACGCACGGTCAAGAGCATCCTTACGGTGCGCACTTATTTACGGCAAGTTTATTTTTTATAAATCCCGATATGCGCGTGGAAAAATGCCTACGCATATTTCTATGCCCATTTTGTGCGTACGCAACGTTTATACATGAGGCCTCTGATGATAACAAGCAGAATCACTGAAGGAGAAAATCACAAATTGTAAGCCACCGTTATGGAGATCATAGCCTAATCCTTGTTGCCACCAATCACAACTCATTAATGGCTCCCATCGTGCGTTGCGGTATGAATTGTCTATGTAATTTACTTTCCCTACTTGAATATTCTGCTCGTCACCATTGTTGAGAAGGATTGACTGAATCTTGAGGTCTGTGTGTGCCTAAAAGACTCTTGAGATATCTATTATGGCTATTATATTTAACATTCTGGATATTAATGCAGAACCTCAGTTAAACACTAACCAACAGAATAAATCACAAACATAAATTTCAAATGGTGAATGTCAATATATGACCAATATCATTTTATAATTGTTCATCTTTGTTCATCTGGCAGGTATAACTCAGATGCAACAGCAAATTAAATTATAAGTCTAATAATACAGTATAAGGGTCAAGAGCCCAACTAAAGCAAACACTGATCTCCATAACGGTGGCTTACAGTTTTAGAATTTCTCCTTGTGATTCTGCTTTAGGTGTCTTCAATAATGCTCAATCCTCACTCATTTAATCACTTAATGACTTAAGAGCCGTAATTAACTGACAAGCTGAGTCATATCGCATTAAATATCGCTGGCGATACACCCTCGATATTAACGTGATTTGGCTCGTGTAGGTTGAAGACGTGAGAGTGCGCACGCACACGCGGCCACGGCACAACTCACTCTCTGGAGGTATACTGCCCCCATCTGGTATGGAATATGGAGTATGATTTGATTTTTTTTTTTACACATGGTACCTTTAACCTTTAATTTTAAGATTTAATTTTAACACTTGAGTGTGGATTCAAATAAAATGATAATATCAATATTCTGAGGAGTATTCATTTAACAGTGGGGTTTTTTGCTGTGTACAATGTTTACTTCCTGGACAATTCACCTTTGGCTAAGCCACGCCCTATAATGTAGATTGACCAATCAGAGTGCAGCCAAGAACGAGCTCCCACAGAGGTCGGACACTTTTTCCACAGCACTCTATTGACTTTCAACACAGGCGTCTCATATTTTTGGTCTCGGCAGGCTATTACCGTCGTAGTTTTATCAAAAATATGGTTAAACGTTGTGCCTCGGGCATTTGTAACACAGATACATGTTTCCCAGAGAGGTTGGAGGGGGATGCCTGTTTTTTTCCCTTCCCAAAACCGAAGTAAAATCCTGACAAGTGTCGTCTTTGGATTAAACTTAGTCAGCTAAACCCCGCAAAAATCAACAAGCACATCTTTTTTTACTTCTAACATTACTTTGAGTGTGAAGTTATACTAGTTAGACCGTTTTATAATGTTTTAGGTTATGATTTCGGTTCTCATACCGGTTGTTGATACGCTAGCACACGCTGCTAATAAATACAACGTCATACTCGTGTAACGTTAGTCCGTTTGCTTTGTAATAACGATTATAGAAGTGAATAGAGACCTACCCAGCTTTGCATGAAGAGTGTTGCTCCCTGATATTGTTAGTCCCAGCCTCCGTCTCCATTAGTAGGTGGTTCATTTTTTGACTGTGAGCGGTAACGTTAAGCTTTTGCCTCTATTTTGGATGCCTTTTTGTTTCTTGCGTTTGTATGTCTTGAATATATCCTTCGAACGCATATTGCAGCCCCTTTTGCCTACTTCTATCGGACACTTTATTTGCTGCTTCATAAAAGTTTGATAACATTTCAGCAGGAAGAGCTGTTACAGCATAAGGCATGCAGAGCGCAGATGAAGTTTGACGGATGTAGCAACAGTAACTAAGGGGGGCGGGGCTTAGCCAAAGGTGAATTGCATACGCTGTAAACTGCAGAAAATGGTTTTAAAATGAGAAAATTTGAAATCGACACTGTTCTTTATCCTTAAGTATAGGCACAAACATGGATGTGTATAAATGATTCATGTAAATATTAGTTACCTGCACAGTATGCTGCTGCAATTTCCCCAGCTGGTTTAACCAGCTCATAGACATAATAATCTCCTGGACAGGCTTTGACTTTAATGGGAAATGACCCGATATAGCAGCAGTAATTGGCCCGCTGACCGCAGACTTCTCGAGTGACGACTCCATCTGTTACTGTTGGGTGTCCACCACGGATCCACAGTGCGTAATCAGAACCACAGCTGTACCTCGCAACACACGTGTCTGGGATATGAGCGCTCATGCCGTTAATGAAGAGACGATACCAGCCGCTCCAGGAGACAGACTGGTCATACTTGTAGGAGTTTGGTGTCGGACTGCTACTGGCTCTCCATGGATCGTCCAGCACAATGTAGTTGTAGCAGGGATCTGCAGAGAGATAAACTTGACAATATCAATCAATATGAAGTCATAGTCTAAATATAAACATATTTACAAAATAAATGCAAAACATGTTCAAAAATGTTTAAATAATTTTCCTGCAATTCCAAATTGTCACATATTTGTAGGATTATTGTTTTTAAGGATATTTTGGGCTGTTTCTGAGTAAGCTCTTTAATAATAAATAGTGGAGATAAGGTAAGGATAAGGTTTCGAAGTGTTTCTTTGTTCCCACTGTTTCTGTGTTTCACCTCCTGTGTCTGCCTGGTTTCTTTAGCTCATGTTGTTTCTATAGTAACCCAATAATGTTTTCAGTAACTTCCCAGCTAACAGAATTTTGTTATAAGAACGTTTTCTAAATGTTCAGTGTTGGTTCTGGGAACGTGAAAAATGTCACTTGTTTTCTTGATGTTGGAAGAACGTGTTTTAAAACGTTTAAAGGTCCCCTGACATGTTTTTTTTTTTTATTATTCTATAATGTTTCCTGGGTTGCCCTTATAATGTTAGTATGTTTTTTTTAGATCAAAAATATTCATAATTTAGAAATAAAAGGCATTTTTCCTAGCCTGATTTTAGCTCCTGCTTAGAACGCTCTGTTTGAAGGGATTCAATGTAACCGCCCACTGCTGTGATTGGCTGACATGCTTGCATATGAAATAGCTACATATTACATGTGAAACTCTCTTGAATACGTTTGACCACAGCTATTATACGTTTTTACTATTACAGATATCGAGATTACTGAATCGTGAGAAGTTTTTGAAGTATTTAGATTCTCATCACATAAAATATTGCTGTGATGAGCAGCAGATGACAGTCTGTCGATTGCGAGAATGAAGATCTTAAATAAGATTATTTTCATCCTACTCAAAGAAACGATGTGAAGTTGACAATAGTCTGGCTTGACTTACTGATGCATAAACATATCGAACAATTTTGAGAGAAAGATTAACTTAACGTTACCTGTCTCCTAGCCATACAAAACTTTGGGAGTTGAGACGGCGCATTTCCAGAGAAAATGAAATTAACCCATTGTTTCTTCAGAGGCGCGGATGAAGGAACTAAAAAATACTTTTGTGTTCATTTGTACATCCGAACACTGAGCAACTGCCATGCTTCGCTCGTTTGCAAGCCATGATATTTCTCGAGGAAAAACTCAAATCTCAATGCTACGGAAAAAAAAACTGCGCCTGCGCGTGTTCGTACGTCTCTGGGCGAGCAAAGCAGAGAAAGGGGAGTAACCTTTCCCCCGTATGACGTCATATAGGGGGAGATTCTAGATCAGCGCGTCTGAGATGCAGAGAAGAGAAAAATAGCCAAAGCTTGGTTTACACCGATTGAAAATTCTAGACGCGATTGGACCAAATACAGTCTAGAGGAACTCATATTAATGTTAAAAAACCTCAGAAAATGAAAATTTAATGTCAGGGGACCTTTAATTGAGTTTGCAATTTGCAATTTTTTATAATATCCCATAAGTCCAAATAAATGCAATTTCCACTATTTCTGAAGTGCTTCTTTTAAAAAGAACACCGCTTTCTCACAGTGAAGCAGCCCCTGCACGAGCCATCGATATCAACAAATTCAGCACCATCGCCACGGACAGCACCGAGTAACATTGCACGTAAAAAGGTATAGCCTATCTAAAGCGGCTTCCTAAGGCATGGTTCGAGGAACACTACATACAACTAAAATATTAACTTCTAAAAAGAACATTTCAAAACGAAAGAAAACAGACTGCTCTCTGTTTATGTAATCCGTATGAAATGTGCATTTCTCTCTGGCGCGTTCACCACTGCGAAGATCACGATCAGCATTGTCGACTTTATCTTTGCAGGTGACACTGACACATAAAACCCTTGTTTATAAACAATTCAATTGTCTCCTTGTTAAAGGGGGGGTTGACTGCGATTTCACTTTTTTGATTTTAAATAGTATGTAATGTTGCTGTTGGTGCATGAACAGTATCTGCAAAGTTGCAGCGCTGAAAGTTCAGTGTAAGCAGAGATATCGTCTTTTAAAAATCAGGAAGTATATTGCCTACAAAAACGACTGGATTGAGACTACAGCTGGGTTATGGTACGTCACTAACCCACACATTTGCATCAACACCTCCCTCAGCATATGCAGAAAATGGCATGCGCATATTTCAGCAGCTCCAGCAGCTCACCGAGTGTGTTGTTCACGCAGCTGTCAGGTCTTAAGTCTTCGAGCTTCCCACGGACGCTATACTTCCTCAACATTGGATACAATTTATGTTTGATTAAGTTCCTGAAAATGACGATTGTAATCTAGCTCTCTGTGCTGCGCATTTTAGGGAAGACAGCTTCCAGAATCTCCACGAGTTCAACACCGGATTCAACAAGAAAATGTTACTAAAACATGAAGCAGTTTCAGCTTTAAAACCAGAGACAGCAGTTGTTGGGCCACAACCTGTAAGTAGGCGAAGACTTCATCATTTTAAATGTATTTGCATGTATAATTCCAGACGTAGCCTTGTGTTTTTGTTTTTTTTTTAAATGCCAGTGCTGGCTTTATTACCACTAGGCTATTAGTTATGCTATTTTGTGTCTACGACAAACGCGTACAAACATGAATTTTGTAAGTGCTAATGTTGTAAATGTATTTTTCATGTATATATGTTTTATGACGTTATTTTTTATTTGATCAAGAACGTAAACTAATTCCAACGCTGTTTGAGTATAACATTAGTAGCCAGTCAGTTGCTATTGTTGCCAGTCAGATGCTATTGTGTAAAATAAACGTGTATAAAGTTAAAAAATGTAGCAAATTATCATTCAGAAACGTTTATTAAGAGCCGTGTGTGGTGAGTATTGTGTTAAACAAACGTGTATAAAGTAAAAAAAATGTAGCAAATTATCATTCAGAAACGTTTAGTAAGAGCCGTGTGTGGTGAGTTTCTGTTTGACTCTCTTCATCGCGGCTTTCTCGGTCTGATTCTGCTTCAAACTGATAAACTGCAGTTCGACACATCTTTACATCTGGACCGGAGCTCATGACGTGCCCGTTTCGCCCGTAAAGGTAATGGGCGTTAACTTTCCGGACAACATGAGCGACAGTTTAGCCAATCACAACACACCGGGGCAAACTAACCAATCTGAGCCCACTACGCGTTTCTGAGGAAGTGGTTTCATAGAATCAGGAAGTGAACCGCTCGTTTGAGGACAGAGGAGAGCGCGGCTGACAATAAACGTGAAGTTTATGAAAAATAAGACTTTTAAAAAGCAGTCAATCCCGCTGTAAGAGCCAATTTTATTATTTCAATAATTTGTGTATTAGTGTGTCACGGTGTGGCTCTGGCAGAGGGACGAGGAGACCGGAGTATCGGGGAGAACAAGGTTTTAATATATATAAACAGGCAGGTAGACAGGAATACGGGCACCACACGGGTTCACAATAAACAACAATAGACATCGACCGACAAATCTGCATGAAACTGAACTGAACTAAATACACAGAGAAATTAAGCTAAATGGG
>NW_024121288.1:6177680-6193869 GCF_016745375.1 Pimephales promelas | reverse complement strand
CACACAGCCTCAATCAGAAGTTCTGGAAGCTCTTAAATGTACAGTAAGGTCTGAAGAGACTCATGTGAAATCAAACAGGACAAAAGCCAGTAAATAAAAACCTTTTACAGTGCTTGTACAGTATATTGTTTTCTTTCAATGCATTTGATAATTCATACTCATAAATTAGAACTGAAATGACATGCATTAGTGCATTATTAGTTAAAAGATTGCAAAATGCACAAAATGTCGTGAATTTTGTCATTGAGGATTTCTGAAAAATAGTGCAAAATATCGTCTCGTCTCGTTCTCGTGAACCCAATCTCGTGTGTGGTCTCGTCTCGTGAGATAAGCGTCTCGTCACACCCCTAGTTGTCTTTAATAATGGTCATTCCTCACTAAATTAATCACTTATATATCTCATTGACTTTAACACTATTGAGTGTCATATCTGCTTCATATATTCCATCTGAAAGCAGGTGAAGGTGTCCTAGTTCTGAACATAAACTCATTATTTATTTATGCAGCAATGCATGATTAGAGCCATGAATGAATTTTGATTGGTGATACCCAAATTCAATAGTTTTAGACTTCAATAAAGTACCAGCCTACAAGGAAGCTGAAGCTTTTCCTTTGTACATAGAGTCTGGCAGAGGTGGGGGACTCGAGTCACATGACTTGACTCGAGTCTGACTCGAGTCACAATTTTCAGGACTTGTGACTTGCTTGATTAAAGTACAAAAATGACTTGACTTGACTTTGACTTGAGAACAAGTTACTTGAGACTTGACTTGACTTGAAGTGGAAGACTCGACAATGACTTGAACATATAATAAACAAACAGCAATACAGTTAATTAAAATATATATTATGACGTCAGCATCAATATATCGGCATCTGTGCCTTTACGCTGCTCAATTCAAACCGCGCCAAACGGAAGTTCCGGGAGTCTCACGCATATTGATAGCGTCTCCCTGATGCCCGCAAATGAGTTAAAATCTCCCGGAATCTAGAGCGAGATACTGCGCGTATAACATACATAGCGTGCGGCGTGTGCACGGCAGAGATATGGGAAGCCAAACAAACCAAAAGTGGGACGAGACAGCGGGGCTTTACAGAGCTCGTGCCGCGCAGACATGTCATCTGCACGGTTCAATGATCCGAGCCGCGCAGCCGATTCGTCAGCGCAGCGCGGACGTGTTTCCTAGCGACACTCAATAGTCAGCGCTGTACTGACCAATTTAAAGCAACGCAAACCATATGCTACATACTACATGCAAATAAATGTACAATAAAGAAACCCCTCCTTCCTTACAAAGAATTGTTCTCTACTGAAGTTTAGGAGTTAATTATGGAGAATTCCATAATTAAAACAATAATTTGTTAATATTTATGTAAATTTAATATATAATATTCATAATATTATTTAATATGTAATATTTATTAAATATAAAATATGTTAATATAACATATTACCATTTTTATTTTATATTTATTTTAAACATATTTTAAATATGTTAATATAACATATATTAACCCCCCCCCCCCCCCCCCTAACATTACATTCATTGAGATATACCTCCCTGAAATGAATTCTTGTAGGTTGCGATGTCTGTATATGCAGCATAGATATATACACGGCTGTGCAGCTGCAAATGCGTTTTACATATAGGTTTCAGTAAATCGAGGAAAAGGAGTTTCCGAAGACATTTGTTGGCTATGATAAGAAAAACTACTGAATTCAAAAAAAAATTGCATTTTATATTCTCATACATTTCATACATTTTATATTTTACATTTATATAAGATATAAGATATTACATTTTAGATTTCATACATTTTAGACCGTTTCAATTAAATTGAATTAGACAGATTGGATTATACATCTTAGAATCGATACATCTTAGACTCTGAACGTTTTGTGTAAACAACACAATTTTATTTTATTTTCAGATATTAATGTAGCACAGATATGCATATGATTAATATGGCAAATGTAAGATACATAATATATGTATAAAAGTTCATCTTTTCTGTGCAAAAATAAATATGTATCGAAAAAATTTACCTCTATTTATTTTAGTAGTGTGACTTGACTTTACTTGAAACTTATCAGGACTTGACTTGACTTGCTTAGGGTGAACCCTTGACTTGACTTGACTTGCTTGATTTATCTGAACTGCGACTTGAGACTTGACTCGAGACTTGATGGTTAAGACTTGAGACTTGCTTGGACTTGACCATGTGTGACTTGTCCCCACCTCTGGAGTCTGGCACCACTCCATTGACATGTACGAGAGTCTGGCGGGGCCAGGCTAACAATACGATACATTTGATACAAATGTTTAGTCTGTCGGTCTCTGTGTCCTTTTCTGTACATGACCAAATTGATGTCTGGTGTAAGAGTGTGTGAAAAGTGTCAATTGAGTGTCTCACGGTGAATTCGTGAGAGTTGGCAGCTCTGAATGGCTCTAGCTTGGTCAACATCAGCGAATGCAGTCGGTCAAATTAATTCAAACTAACAATAGAAATATAATATTAACAAAACGAATACCGTAAAACTTCAAATTAGCCCAGGCTTTTATTTTCCCATATTGTTTAAATGCACCGTCTTGTATTTGAGACAGGCATCTATGAGACGGTCTTTCTAATTTAGTGTTGAGACGTTGTTCATTGAGTCTCTAATCTGTAAAAATCTCCTAATGCTTCATGTGAAACTACGGTCTTCCAACCTTTTACTATCGTGTCAATTAAATTGATTAATACGCGAGAGGGAGAGAGAGAGCAGCGCTCGCTCGTGTAGGTTGAAGACGTGAGAGTGCGCACGCACACGCGGCCACGGCACAACTCACTCTCTGGAGGTATACTGCCCCCATCTGGTATGGAATATGGAGTATGATTTGATTTTTTTTTTTAAACATAGTACCTTTAACCTTTAATTTTAAGATTTAATTTTAACACTTGAGTGTGGATTCAAATAAAATGATAATATCAATATTCTGAGGACTGTTCATTTAACACTGGGGTTTTTTCAGTGGCGTAGCCAGGGGAGGGGCCATGGGGGCACTGGCCCCTCCTGAAAACTGATTGGCCCCCCAATGTCCCCCCACCCTTCTATTTGCCTGTCACTCAAAAATTCAAATCATAATCTTTCAGCTTGTAGTAGAATAATTCATGATTCCACGTCACGATGCTTTTCAAAACCACACGGTAAGTTGATATATTTTATACCGCTTATTTTTTAAAGAAAGACGATGTGTATTCACCCTGCTGAGGGGAATATGATAAAGCCTGGAGTGGACCGAAAACACGTTCCTCTCTCCACTCTAAGCATTCTGTAATCACTTCGCTCATGGTCCACTCCGGTTTTTCAATTCCCGCTCACGGAAAAACTGCTCCATGTTCACTCAATTAATCTTAGGTTTTGAGAAGTGCATGTCAGGCTACAGGTCGTTTGCTGCGGTCCCATGATAGAAAACAGAACGCGGGTCAATATTGGTCGTTTCTCAATACCAGGCAAACTTCGGAGAACGAACTCCCGAGGATGAGAGGAGGCGAGTCCGGTTTTTCTGCGGAACAGCGCATTCTTGATCGCGTCACTCAGCACGCGGCTACTCCGGTTCTCTTTATGTATAGGCAACAATAAAATGAAATATGGTGTAAAATACAACTTTGCTACTTTTCATCAACAATAAAACGAAATAGATATAAAACACCACTCTGCCTCATTTCATTTATAAATGAACCTATTATCATAAACATATTAATGGCCACAAAAATGTGGTTCAGGTAACGTTAACGCACATTGACTATCTTCACTGCATATATTTATAACAACATGAAATATAAAACACAACCCTGCTTCTTTTTGTTTTCATTTAAAAAATGTGAAACATTATTGAGCATTAAAACTGACATTTAAAGTTATGAAACTTCACTTTTCCCTCAGCCAAAACGATTTGCCATGAAACAAACTATATTAAAATAGTTTAGCATTGTTTGGTCTTATAAGATAAACAAAAACATGCAAAGTTATGTAGATGGTTGATTAGGCCAATTTGTCAAGATAGCCTAAGTAATTGCTTTTCATAGATTAAAATAACTTTTAAATTACGCAAACTGGCAATATTAGATCGGTTTAAAACATCTCCCCTTAAAACGCTATTGGTCTCGACTATTTAAATAAAGTTACAGGAATATGAATTGCCCTGAAAAAAAAATTCAGTCAGAAGAATTTTTTGTCAATTTAATCCCTGCATCCAGAAACATTCTCAAAAAAAAAAAAATAAATAAATAAATAAAAATGCATAATTAAATAGCAAAATAAATAATTAATACTAAAATAACACTGGATTAATTAAGTCATTCTAAACTGTTTCTATGATCCACATATTTTACAATAAACTAAAGCATTCCTTTTTGAAAAAGTAGCTATCTAACGAAGTATTTATATATGATATTTTACAATCAATATGCTCAAGACTAATTAGCCTTCCTTGAAATAAGCAGATTTGGTCTATTCATCAATGCAAATTTACTGCAACTGCTGAAATGCAAATTGAATAGGATGTGGGGAAAAAATATGTATTGGATACAATTTTATTACAGTTTTATGAAATCATTAATTGTGTATTTATTATATGAATGATTAATATAATTATGCATTTATATAAATAAGGCTGTTCTATTATTATTTGTGAGTTGGACACTAATACATTGGATTATTTTATTTATTACAGTTTTTCTATCACTTTTGTATAGTAAAAAGTTAATATAAATTGTATTTTATTGTTTTGATTTAGAGCAGTAAATAACTGCTATTAAAAGATAACAGGGTATCACTGTTTATTGCTGATTTTAAAGCTTACTGAACTTGAAATGATTTGGATATCTACAGTTCTTCAAAAATACACAACATAAGAATGGCCCCTCTGTAATAATTGTGGCCCCTCTTGTGCCCCCCAGTTGAAAAAATCCAAGAATAGCCCCTGGGTTTTTTGCTGTGTACAATGTCTACTTCCTGGACTATTGCATACGCTGTAAACTGCAGAAAATGGTTTTAAAATGAGAAAATTTGAAATCGACACTGTTCTTTATCCTTAAGTATAGGCACAAACATGGATGTGTATAAAAGATTCATGTAAATATTAGTTACCTGCACAGTATGCTGCTGCAATTTCCCCAGCTGGTTTAACCAGCTCATAGACATAATAATCTCCTGGACAGGCTTTGACTTTAATGGGAAATGACCCGATATAGCAGCAGTAATTGGCCCGCTGACCGCAGACTTCTCGAGTGACGACTCCATCTGTTACTGTTGGGTGTCCACCACTGATCCACAGTGCGTAATCAGTACCACAGCTGTACCTCGCAACACACGTGTCTGGGATATGAGCGCTCATGCCGTTAATGAAGAGACGATACCAGCCGCTCCAGGAGACAGACTGGTCATACTTGTAGGAGTTTGGTGTCGGACTGCTACTGGCTCTCCATGGATCGTCCAGCACAATGTAGTTGTAGCAGGGATCTGCAGAGAGATAAACTTGACAATATCAATCAATATGAAGTCATAGTCTAAATATAAACATATTTACAAAATAAATGCAAAACATGTTCAAAAATGTTTAAATAATTTTCCTGCAATTCCAAATTGTCACATATTTGTAGGATTATTGTTTTTAAGGATATTTTGGGCTGTTTCTGAGTAAGCTCTTTAATAATAAATAGTGGAGATAAGGTAAGGATAAGGTTTCGAAGTGTTTCTTTGTTCCCACTGTTTCTGTGTTTCACCTCCTGTGTCTGCCTGGTTTCTTTAGCTCATGTTGTTGTTTCTATAGTAACCCAATAATGTTTTCAGAAACTTACTGTTTATTGTATAATTATTTACTGTAATCTAATTTGTAAAAAATGCACTAAATTAAAACTCAAGTTAACTAATTTCATTTGCAGAGATCAAATGCCATATTATGATAAAGTGCTGTTTAAATCTATTAACTAATATTTCTAACACACACATATAATGAGCATGTTATCACTATGAACTTATTTTATTTCATTTGAAAACACTAACATAATATTTTAAATAAACAGATCAGCAACAAAATCACTGTCTGTTAAATAAAGCTACATGTAGAATAATGTAAATGTTGGACTGAAGCACATGCTCTATTCTTTAGCACAATGGTGACCCACAAAAGCTAAATTAATGTTAAAAAACGTCTCGGTTACGTATGTAACCCTCGTTCCCTGAGTAGGGAACGGAGACGTTACGTCAGAAGTGACGGAGATTGGGGGTTTCGCATAGAAAGCCAATCCTCTTCGAGTATTTAAAAACGAGCCAATGGCATGCAATGCCTTGGGGCTGCGGAAATTTGCATAGCGTACTCCGCCCTACTCCGTGAGTATAAAAGGAGGAAGTGAACGCAACCGCAGTATGTCTTCGCTGAGGAGCCAAGACTGAACTCGGCGTCTACCCAGCGATACAGCAGAAGTGGCAGGGAGACGTAACGTCTCCGTTCCCTACTCAGGGAACGAGGGTTCCATACGTAACCGAGACGTTCCCTTTCGTAGTCACTTCGAGTTACGTCAGAAGTGACGGAGATTGGGGGTCTGTGCCATCACGCCATCTTCAAGCTGTCTTCCAGTGCCCTGCGAAAGTCTGGACCCCTCCTCTCTTTTTTAGGGATTCTACTTTGACACAGGATTACCAAGGTACACTGGGAAACATATCCCGGGAGGGATATGTTACCAGATGCCTACCGAAGGGAGGACTTAAGAATACACATATGGCCACGAAGGAACGCATATGGAGTCACTGGAGCACCAACCGCAGGTGGCTGCTAAGATTTCAGCTCCAGGGGTGGCAGATGGCTTGCCAAGGGAAGACACATGCTCAGAGAGGCTTACAGTGGATAATTCACATGAGACGGTTACCATGGGGGAACCGTACGCATGGAGGCACCTAGCCAGCATCCAGAGCCACAGCAGTGGTGCCCGCATCGTCGGTGCTGGAGGACTCAAGACTTCAATGGAAGAACTGAGGAAATATCGCACTTATCCAGTCCGGGGAGTGGAGTGGCGAGCAAGCGAAGACACGTGAGCAGGTCCAGAACTGGCCGAAACGAGAACGTGAGAGGACACTGGCTCAATTCGCAGATTAAGAATCTGGCGAAGGTGTTGGGTGTCGCCCAGCCTGCAGCTCTGCAGATGTCTGTTAGCGAGGCGCCGTGCGCTAAAGCCCAAGAGGAGGCCACACTGCGAGTGGAATGGGCCGTCACACCAAGGGGGCACGGACGGCTTTGCTGCTGGTAAGACAAAGCAATGGCGTCCACTATCCAGTGGGACAGCCGTTGCTTTGAGAGAGCCCTTCCCTTCTGGCTCCCCCCATAACAGACAAAGAGCTGGTCTGAGGTCCTGAAACACTGAGTTCTGTCGACATAGGTGCGGAGCGCACGTACCGGACAGAGCAGTGCCAAGGCTGGGTCTGCCTCCTCCAGGGGCAGCGCTTGCAGGTTCACCACCTGGTCCCGGAAGGGAGTGGTGGGAACCTTGGGCACATATCCAGGCCGGGGTCTCAGGATCACGTGAGAGTAAGCCGGCCCGAACTCCAGGCACGCTTCGTCAACGGAGAATGCGTGCAGGTCCCCCACCCTCTTGATGGAGGCCAATGCAACCAGGAGTGCTGTCTTCATGGACAGAAACTTTAACTCTACCGATTGCAAAGGCTCAAAGGGATGCCTCTGCAGAGCACTTAAAACTACCGAGAGGTCCCAAGAGGGTACGAGGGGAGGACGAGGCGGATGCAGCCTCCTCGCTCCCCTCAGGAACCTGATGAACAGGTCGTGCTTCCCTAAGAACTTACCTTCCACTGCTTCATGAGAAGCGGCAATGGCCGCGACGTAAACCTTAAGGGTGGAGGGCGACAGCCTGCGCTCCAACCCTTCTTGCAGGAAGGAAAGCACGACACCGTTCGAACATCTCTGGGGGTCTTCTCCGCGAGAGGAACACCAATTGACGAAGAGGTTCCACTTCAACGCATAAAGGTGTCTCGTGGACAACGCTCTTGCGGAAGTGATGGTTGCCACCACCACAGGTGGCAGCGAACTCAAACCTGCCTCGTCCCATCCAGGAGCCACACGTGCAGCCTCCAAGATCGGGACGAGGGTGCCACAGAGTGCCCCGTCTCTGAAAGAGTAGGTCCTGTCTCAGAGGAATAGGCCAAGGAGGTGCTGTCGCGAGGAGCATGAGTTCGGAGAACCACGTCTTGGTGGGCCAGTAGGGGGTTACCAGCAAGACCTGCTCCTTGTCCTCCTTGATCTTGCACAACACCCGTGCAAGGAGGCTCACTGGGGGAAACGCAACTTGCGTGGGCCCCGTGGCCAGCTGTGCGCAAGCGCATCTGAGCCGAGCGTACCCCCGGTCAGGGAATAAAACTGGGCGCAGTGGGACGAGTCCCGAGAGGCGAACAGACCTATCTGTGCCTCCCCGAACTGGTCCCAAATCAGCTGGACCGACTGGGGATGGAGTCGCCATTCGCCGGAGATGGGACGGACCCGTGACAGCTCTTCGGCTGCCAGGTTCCGGTCTCCAGGAATGTATACTGCACGAAGGGACCTCAGGTGGTTCTGACTCCATATCAAGAGGTGGCGGGCGAGCTGCGACAACCGGCGCGAGCGTAGACCCCCCTGGTGGTTGATGTACGCTACTGCCGTAGTGTTGTCTGAACGGACAAGCACGTGCTGGCCCGAGATCATCGCTCTGAAGCAGTGTAGGGCGAGCCGTACTGCCAGCAGCTCGAGGCAATTGATGTGCATGAGGCGCTGGGCTCCTGTCCAGGAACCCGCGGCTGCATGCCCATTGCACATGGCACCCCGGCCCGTGGTAGATGCATCCGTGGAGACAACGAGATGCCTGGAAACCCGCTGGATAGGGACGCCGGTCCGTAAGAAGCTGGGGTTCAACCACGGGAAGAAGGTTCGGCGGCACGCTGGAGTCACTGGAACTCGGAGCGAACCGCGATGCCATGCCCACCTCGGGACTCGATCGCGAAGCCACAGCTGAAGCGGTCTCATATGAAGCAAACCGAGCGGCGTCACCGCGGCCACGGATGCCATATGCCCCAGGAGCCTCTGAATAGTTTCAGTGGAACCGCACTCTTGCCCTCGAACTGTCGAAGACAAGTCAGCAGTGAGTGCGCGCGCTCGTTCGTGAGCTGCGCGGACATGGCGACCGAGTCTATCTCCATGCCGAGAAAAGAGATCCTCTGCACGGGGCAAAGTTGCTCTTTTCCCGGTTGACCCGAAGGCCCAGACGGGCTAGGTGCCGGAGCACCAGGTCTCTGTGTTCGCAAACCTGAGCTCGAGAGTGTGCCAGTATCAGCCAGTCGTCGAGAAAGTTCAGGATGCGAACCCCGTGCTCGCGAAGGGGAACAAGGACTGCCTCGACGATCTTCGTGAAGACGCGAGGGGACAGAGCTAACCCGAATGGGAGAACCGTGTACTGATATGCCTGGCCCTCGAAGCAAACCGAAGAAACGGTCTGCGTCGAGGCAAAAAGGAGACATGAAAGTACGCGTCCTTCAGGTCGATCGCTGCAGACCAATTCTGAAACTGAACGCATTCGCGAATGCGTTTGGCTGCGAGCATTTTGAACGGTAGTCGATGGAGAGAACAGTTCAAAATGCGCAGGTTCAGGATCGGTCGTAACCCACCGGTCTCTTTGGGGACAATGAGTAGGGGCTGTAAAACCCGGGCCTCATCTCGGCTGGAGGGGCCGTCTCGATTGCACCCTTCGCCAGCAGGGTCGCAATCTCCGCTCTCATGACCGGGGTATTACCATCGTGGAGCGAACTCCCCTGAAACGGGGAGGAGACCGTGCGAACTGAATCGCGTAGCCGAATTTGAATGTTCTGATGACCCAGCGGGACAGCCCAGGAAGCGCTAGCCAGGCTTCCAGGAAATGAGCCAGCGGGGTCATGCGAACCACAGACGTCCCCCCGGAGGGGCAGCGAGGCGGGTCGACCAGCATGCGTGCGGGAGTTACCCCGTCCGGATGCACCGTCGAAGCCCGCTCCCCGACAGAAGAGACCAGGGAAGGCAGAGCGTTCCACGGGGGTCTGTTCTGCCGGGGGTCTGGCGATAGAGGGGGAAGGGATTGGCGTAGCCCGGGGACGACACACGCACCCTTCCGCGCCCTCAGAGACAGAGAGGAATGAACGGGGCGACGCACTGGACGTCGTGTGCGCTCATTCCAGTCTGTGTGCTCAATGACAGTGTCAGCTTTTCCTCAACCAGCTCAGGGAGCTAGCTAAAACAAAGATTCTCCACCGGCCCTCCACCGGGGAAGGAGGGGCCCTGCTACCGCCTCCTGAGAAAAACATGACACTATCACTGAGCGGCCCGCCTCAGGAACATCGCTTCGCCTGGCGTTTAGCGGGGCACACGGCCTGAGGGGGGGGGGACGCTTACCTGAGGCCTCCTCCGCGACGCGAACCGGCTGAAGGCTGCTGCTGGGGCCGCGTGGGAGGGAAGGGAGCCGCAGGGGGCGTCCTCGGCGGCGAGCTGGCGGAGGCGTATGAGCCGACGGCTGTTGGAGGCAGCAGCTGGCCGTCGGGGCAGAGAAACCGCCTTTGTCTGCTCCTAGGCGGTCGAGAAGTGCTGGGCAAAGTCCTGGACCGCACCGCCGAACATTATGATGCTTCTGGACCACAGCGGTGGGCATCACCTGACCAAGGGAGCGAGCGGCCGCCTCCGTGACCCGTTCAAGGGCAAGTTAGGCGGCAGGCTCGCAGCTCGCTTGGTCCGTCACCTCCTCGTGCACATTCCTGAGTAGCTAGCTTTGTAGGTGCTCATCATATGCAGGGCGGAGGCTGTCTGTCCCGCCGCTCTACAGAATCGCGCCGCCATAGACGACGAGAACCCATAGGCTTTGGAGGGGCATCTGAGAGCAACTGCCGGTTGACCGGGGGAGCCCCAGCGTACCCACAGACAGCCGCATCGCCGAGGGAAGGAAGAGCGGGGAACCGAAGCACGCTTTTTTTTTTTTATATATATATATTATTTTATTTATTTATTTATTTATTTTTTAGTGCGTGTCAGTTCCGCATGCAACTCGGGGAAAAAAAGGAAATTGGGGTAGGCCGTGGCCGTAAGGCGGCAGCGTTACCCAAAAACCAATTATCCAGCCGCGAGAGATCGGGATAGGGCGGAGTTCCACCCCCACCCGATGCTCACGGAGGCCCGAGATAGCACGGCCATCATCGCGGGATCAGACACGGCGACGCCGACGCTCCCGAGGGAGGCAACGCGGCCGCATCCTCACTTCCCGAGGAGTCAAGCCCGCCATGTGATGCTGCGATCGTCATCGCATCATTCTCTGGAGCGCCGAGCGAAACAGACGGTACCTCAGAGAGGCAGACGTCTGAAGCGATACAGCGCTCACTGGCTCTAACACTGAGCGGTGGGTGTGACCCGAGGAACTAACGTCGGGGTTTTTTGTCACACATTCACCGTCATATCACCCTATCCGCGAGTCGAACAGCTTCTATTTTAAGAAGCAGAACGAGTAACGGACACGGGGACTCTCACTATCAGATCATTGAGTCTCGATCACAGTGTAGAGATGCTCATGTTCCCATTCAGAAGGAACATGAGACATCCGCGAATGCTGCTCTGCATGCTGAAGCCCAGGCACCACAGAGCAGCGATCGCGACCATCAGAAATTACATGAGACGAACGCACCCAGAAGAAACACGGGCGAGTCGTCTTTAAAAAGACGTGCCGCGTGCAGCTCTTTCACTTAAAGAGAGGAGGAAATTCACTCTTTCAGCGCTGAGGCGACCAGGGAGAAGCGCAAAGTCTGGCAGACCACTGCTCAGATCGCAGGCAATGCAGAGTCTCGCTGGGTACCGCCGTCACACCAACACTGAAGAGGACGCTCGTCTCGAAGAGTCTTGAACAGTGAGAATGGCTTTCAGGAGTGAAGAGTTCTCTTGGCTCCGAAGCGAAAACATACTGCGGTTGCGTTCACTTCCTCCTTTTATACTCACGGAGTAGGGCGGAGTACGCTATGCAAATTTCCACAGCCCCAAGGCATTGCATGCCATTGGCTCGTTTTTAAATACTCTAAGAGGATTGGCTTTCTATGCGAAACCCCCAATCTCCGTCACTTCTGACGTAACTCGAAGTGACTACGAAAGGGAACTAGTGTTAATTTTTTTATCTTATAATTTGTTACTGTTAGAATAAATGTATTGGTTGTATCTTTTTATCTTACACTGTTAACCCTTTCAGCCTCACAGGAAAGTTCTACTGTGTCAAGTAAACGTACACAGCAAAATCCCCAGTGTTAAATTAACACTCTGAGTGTGGACTCATATAAACACTGAAGCAGTGTTAAATTAACACTCAAGAGTGTTAAAGTTAATGAGATGATTAAGTGAATAATTGAGCATTATTGAAGACACCTGTTGATAACAAGCAGAATCACTGAAGGAGAAAAACTGAAATTTTAAGTTACCATTATTGAGATCAGTGTTTGCTTTAGTTGGGCTCTTGGCCCTTGAATCATTAACTTTAGACTTTGTTTGTCTGCTGAATGTGACTTATAACAGCCAGATGAACAAAAGGTGGTTAAGTAGTGTTGGTTGTGTTCAAGCAATCATTATTTAACAATCATTTGTCCAAAATAGATTTATTCCATCAATTAAAGCGGTGTTATTCTTGCACAGCATACACAGCAAAATCTTCAGTGTTGAAATCCTGGTGTTAAGGTCTCTTAGAGTAAAGTGTTAATTTTCTGGTGTTGAATGTCTAGGGATTAACACTAGCTAGTGTAAACCACACTCTCTGGTTGGTGAAAATATGTGGAGTTAAATCTAAATAACACCAGAGAATGCTTTGACAACACCAATAATAGTGTTACTAGTCACATCCGGGACAGTTACATGCTGTGCGGGACCAAACGAGCTGAAACTTTTCTCACAGACGCCATTTTCTTTGACTCGAGTCGCAAGGCATACGAGGAGGAAACACGCATTTATTAGGTGTTTTATCGCATTTATAGATTCATTTTATAACATCATATTGTTTTATAACAATATGTATGTTCTGTGGACGAGCAAACCGCTATCAGAGGGACATTTTCTATGACGCGCGATTCGGAGCAGACCAGGATGGGTTTGCTTTTTAACCGGGAAACAACGAAAGTAAGTGTTTTCCAATTTAACGTTACATTGCCAATGCATTTTATAACACATTGATTCAAGGCGATATTTAAATGCCCAGCGCGATTAAACGGTCTAAATTATTTTCAAAGGCGACATCATCTTTGACTTGCCTAAATATGGAGCTGACGTGGAGGAGGCTTAACGTTAACAGGGAAAACACTTACAGTAAGTGTTTTTAACATAATTTACCTCATGAATTTCATGGCATTATATTGTTTTGTAACGATATTTTTGTGATGTGCGCGCCTAAACCGTCTAGGTCCTGCATCTTTGACTCGTGACGCATTTCAAAAAGCAGTGCAGAATGCAGACACGGAGTTTGCTTTAACAGTGAAAACACCGAGTAGGTAACTTTAAGTGTTTTTTACTCATTTACTATGCTACGTGTTTTATAATATGATATTGTTTTATGACAATATGTGTGATGTGCAAATATCATAAAGTATTTATCCTCAAACTATCTTTTACTCTCGTCTGCCAGCAGACCTAACTCCAACTCCACAAAGTGCGGACCAACAATGCACGTGAAATTTTCACTTTATTTCCTTATTTGGAGGACCAATCTTCTTAGAATGGGTAAGCAATTATTTCAAATTAAATATTGATGCAAAATGTATTTATCAGATTAACTTTTGGTTGATATTTGGAGATGCTTTAATGTTTAAATGTATTGATTTTTGCAATTTGTTTTTGCTAGGAGCAATTCTATGATGCACCAAGTGGCTAAGGGTACCAGGCTTGGTGTTTAAAGACTGTACAGACTAGAACCTGGTGATGGAAAGATAACAGATAAGTTAACATATGAGAGAATCATGGGCACAAACAAACAAAAATAATCATAGCTTGGTATAACTAGATTTTCTCTGTTTCATAACACAGATTTTGAATTTGTCTAGTCAAATTACTTTACAAAAGTGTATATATATATATATATATATATATACACACACACTTAAAATAAGATTTCTAATCAATGGTTTTCTTGATTTGACAAGTAGATGTTTTCTTGTTGTTTAATTTTAGACTCAACTGATTGGAAAATCTTTGCCCATCACCTGCCCCCAACATTACAAAGCCACAAGAAGAGAACACAGATCCTTCCAGAATCCGGCGGCTGACTATTTAGTAAGATTTGTTAAGTTGCGTGTATTAATTTATTCTTAAATTGTTAGTTCACCCACAAATAGAAATTCTGTCATTAATGACTCACCCTCATGTCATTCCAAACATGTGAGCGTTTTTCGATGTTCACAACACAAACGAATATATTTTTAATGAAATCTGAGAGCTTCGTGCCCCTCGATTGACAATCTACGCAACTACCACTTTCAAGCCCCAGACAAAAGTACATCATTAAAGTACACCATGCGACTCCAGTGGTTTAACATCATTTTTTATTAAACTATGCAAGTGCTGTGTTTGCAGCAAAAACACATTTACCACTTAATTTATTAAATATTTATTTCCAACATGCGTTCATGAGAATGTTACAACTCGTGCATGTTGTTGATGTGCATGTATGTGCATTGAGGAGGAATATTTTGTAAATAAAGTTGAGTTAAAATTGTGAAATTTATGTTAAACCACTAGAGTCACATGGATTACTTTTGATTTCCTTTATACCTTTCAGTGGCTTTGGAAGTGGTAATTGAATAGGCTTTAGATGAATGGACAGAAATCTCTTATATTTCATTAAAAATATCTTCATTAAAGGGACTGTTCACCCAAAAATGTAAATTCTGTCAGTATTTACACACCTTCATCTTGTTCCAGCCCTGTAAGACTTTCGTTCATCTTCTGAGCACAAATTAAGATATTTTTGATTAAATCTGAGCTATCTCACTCCTCCATAGGCCTCTAAGGGATCAAAACTTACCAGCCCAGAAAGTTATTAAAGATATGGTTAAAATAGTCCAAGTGATTACAGAAGCGCAATTATAAGTTTATCAAGCAACGAGAATACTTTGTGTGCCAAAAACAAACAGAAATTACGACTTTATTTAACTATGCATGCTTCTCTGTGGGCCTTGAGATGGTTCTCGTAGTGTAACAGCGCTTCAGTGTTGTACGTCACACACAGGCTCACTATTGGCCGACGCTGGTTGTGTGTGTGTGACGTACAACACAGAAGCGCTGCACTGGTACACTGTTAACTCACTCAGGCCCACGCAGAAGAAAATGAATAGTTAATTTTAATATTTTTAGTTTGTTTTTTTGCACACAAAAAGTATTTTTGTCACTTGATAAACTTAAGGTCGAGCCACTGTAGTCACTCTGACTATTTTTACAATGTCTTTAATAACTTTTCTTGGCCGCCAAATTTTAATCCCTTAGAAGGCTATGGAGGAGTGAGATAGCTCAGATTTAATCAAAAATATCTTAATTTGTGTCCTGGAGATGAAGGAAAGTCTTACGGGGTTGGAACAACATGAGGGTGAATAATTAGTCAGAATTTTCATTTTTGGGTGAACTATATCCCTTTAAGTGTTTCGAAGATGAGCAAAACTCTTACTGGGTTGGAACAACATGAGGGTGAATAATTAATGACAGAATTACATTTTTTTTATTAATTAAGTCTTCGATTTACTTCGAGTTGATGATTGAACTTTTTTTCACCCTAAACTTGCTGTATTTATGAAACACAAATGTGTAAATGATCTGGTTTTGTGTTGTCTAGGTACTACACTATACTATCCCACGTACTATACTATCCCAGTACTACACGATTTTTTACTAAAGTTGGATCTGCACTGCCTTTTCTGCTCTGTGAAACAACTGCACTGAACTTTACTGTTAGCGACTGGATACAGCTGATCCACTCATATCCTGCTACTGTTTTTCATCTGCTGAATGTTTTTGACTCAAGCACTGCTATACTGTTTCAAAGTCAAAGGTACTGAATTAACTTCACTGACACAGGACTCACATTCACTGATATGTTCAGGACTTAAGTATTATACACCATTTGATCACATCATATAATT
>NW_024121288.1:6158761-6177180 GCF_016745375.1 Pimephales promelas | reverse complement strand
TTATTTTTTTTATTAATAACTTTATTATTACTTCTTTTTAGACCATACCTGAATAATGTTAGTAGACCTTCCTGAAATTAAAGCACTGTGTAGGCCTGTATAATGTGCATCTTTGTTTAATTGTCTATCTATTGTTTAATATATATATATTGACATACATGCGTACATATCATCCTTGCCCGTAGAGAGGAGTTTATTTCAGCATCATATAAAATCAACAATAATGATAAATAATATTAAAGCAAACACAGCTCTGGTATCGGAAAAGTATCGATATCGGCCGATATCCAAAGTCAGGTATCGGGATCGGATCGGAAGTTAAAAAATGTGGATCGGTGCATCCCTAATATATATATATATATATATTATATATATATATATATATATATATATATATATACAGTATATATATATGTCACAAACTGCTCTGAGGAGAGGGTTAAGATCCAAATGCAGCTTTATTTGAGGGCAATCCAGAGGCGTAATCCAATGTACAGGCAAGGGTCATACACAGATAGGCAGTCCAAGACAGATACACAGAGAAACAAACCAAACAGGCAGGGACCAGGGGCAAGAGAGTAATCCAGGGAACAGGGCAAGATATCCAAAAACCAAGAGACAAGAAACCCGTAGAATGCTCAGAATTGCAGTGTAACACTAAAACAAGACTTCGCGGTGAGTGACTGAATGAACATGGTATATATAGCCAGACTAACAAGATGAGACAGGTGAATGCAATAGTGAATGAGGTACAGGTGAATGTGATCAGTGATGATGAGTCCGGGCAGTGAGTTCTGGGAACTGTAGTTTGTGTGAAACATAGTCTTATCTGGAGTGCCCTCTGGAGGCTCAATAGGGCACTCCAGCTGGTAACCGTTACAATATATATATATATTTTTTAAATTTATCATTTGGTTTCATTGAAAAGGTCAAAAATATGATGTCTTACAAGGACAGTGCTACTATAATTTGCAAAATAAACCTAAATCCTAAACCTAAAAATTAGCCTATATAATTTCAGTGATTCAGGTTAAATGATTGTAAAATAATGATTATGTTATAACACAACCATCATCATCAAATCACACTTTTCTTTGTTCATCTGTCTGTTAATACTGAAGTACAATAGTCAAACAAAATCTAAAGTTAATTAGCTTAGGTTCAAGAGCCCAACTAAATCAAACACTGATCTCCATAATGGTGACTTAACATTACAGTTTTCTCATTAAGTAATTCTGCTTGTTAACATCAGGTGTCTTCAATAATGCTTAATCATCACTCTATTATTCACTTAATTATCTCATTAACTTCAACACTGCTTCAGTGTTACTTTAACACTGTTTCAGTGTTTATATGAGTCCACACTGTGTTATTTTAAGACTGGTGGTTTTGCTGTGTAGGGGACTGTCGCTGTACACTGGCCAAGAGAGGACTAGTGTTTCTGGTCATTCTGAAGAAACAAAAATTACATGCAAGATTCTCTTTTAAGTACGGTGGCCGAGAGAGCTCACCATGCTGCAACCTGATGAAGACGAATGCAAATTAAAAACAACGTGTGCAACTATAAAAACGCATTCAAATACAAAAATACATCCGCAAATTAAGAAAAAAATCTTCATCAGTTCCACAACACACCTGTGCTCCAAGTACTCACAACACAACCAAATACAGAAACGCGCTGCAAACGTTCACAACACCACCAAATACGGAAACGCGCTGCAAATAACACGGCCCACAACGGAAATGTTTCCGGGGAACCAAATAAGTGACGGACCCGACTGGGACTTGCTTATTGCTCGTGAGCTTCCCTATGCCCTACTCCCTTCAAAGGGCATACGGCAAAGCTCTTCAAGTGGGAATTTGGCGTGAGCATGACACCTAGTGTGTCATTTATGTAGCCGTTTGGAACTTGATGAAGGGAGCAACAACAGACAACGTAACAACGCAGCACTTTGTCCATCAGCTGTATAGCTGTTCTGACGAAAGAAATATAATGATTAACATAACGGTTGCAAATAAATTATTCATTTTTTATTTTTACTTTATAAAAATCTGTTAAAATATCCGTTTTATATATCTGTATGTCAGTGCCATACATTACCTAACATTTTTAGGAAACTTCTTATAAAATTTAAAAATAAAATGAAACTATTTGTATAGTGTAACTGATGTATAGATTAATATCTTGCCTTCATGTTCTTCTAGATCTGTTTTTATTTATTTAGTTTAGTTTTCAGATCATTTTTCTTTTCTCATTTGTATTGTGATGACATTGAACATATTGTTAACACATGTTGTATATTGTACACAAGTTGTATGTCATAATAATTTGAATCTCTGTGTTTTGCGGGGGAAAAGTCAAAAGAAATTAAATAAAGTAGAATTTTGAGTAAGCAAGGACTCCAAGGAGTATAGACGAACTAAAAAATATATATATATATATATATAATATTATTTATATATACAATATTACACTCTAAAAAGAGATGTGTTAAAAAAACAACACACATCATGTGTTGATGGTATTTTGACACAAGTTGTGTAGTTTTTAACACACAATGTGTGTTAAAATGTAACTGGATAGAATTTTAATGGGTGGAGGGAAGTTTGTGTTTAAGAACCTAATTAGAGGTAGTGTATTTTATATGGTATCCCATAACAAGCTCTAAAATAAATGAAACAATACATTACAATAAATAAATAAAATCTTAATTCATAAAAAAACTTCAGATTAATGAGTGTTTTTGGCAGCCAATCACATCATGCCTCGGTTTCAATGTTTTTTTTCAAATGCTGATTTCACTTGTTATTAATAACTAATTTATTTTAACAAACAATTTATTTCTGTCAGACGTCTACAGAAACACTTATTGAGAATTACCAGGTTTTGTGTTGACGATTCATTGAATGTTTGTTTTGATGTCACCAGAATCGTGATTGGTAGCAGCTTTATTTGGGCTCTTGGCCCTTCACTCTTTACCATTCGTTTCTCTGTTTGCTGTTTCTGTGTATTTATATTGCACATCTGAAACAGTTGAAATCATCTTGAGGAAAAAGATCATTAAATGATCATTTTTCAACATGATGTTTTTTAACATAGCAAGAGAAGTTTAATGTTTAAGAGATAACTTATATATGATCACTTATATTTGATAACAGATATTCAGTGTTTAAATTATATTATGGTGTATGCTACCTTATGCTATAATTCTTTAAAAAATATGTTTAGAGAAAGTTTAAAGCTGCAGCAGAAACTAGTCAAATACAGACATCAAGAATCAGCATATGACTCTCAACAATGGTGGCAAAGCTTCATGTCTCTAGTATAAAGCTCATTCATAAGTCCCAGCATGCATTGCGGCATGACATTTTTCGTTTGTCACCATTATTGAGATACATACGCTGATTCTTGATATCTGTGTTTAACTGGTTTCTGTTGTAGCTTTAAACTTTTTTTTGTTATTCTGCACTTTTGGATTGCTGGATGTAGTTCCACAAAACTTTCAGAACTAACAATAAATCATTAAATTAAAGCACACCATCCGAATACTCAAAAACTTGATCATAACTTGCTGATTATGACATCATCAAGAACCATCTGATCATATTTTCTCTCACCATAACAGATGTATTTTATTATAATACAGTTACAGCAGCCAGAGAAACACTAAAACAAGAGTAAAGGGTCAAGAGCCCAAATAAAGGAGCCATTAATCACGATTCTGGTGACTTGAAATAAAACTGAAATGAAACATCAAACCTCTGTTAATTCTCAATAAGAGCTTGTCTATGTAGATTAATGATGTTTAAAACATCCAAATGTTCAAACAAACTCTATTAAACATCACTGGACTACATAAACACAAGTTACCAATATGTGTCAGTGTTCATCCAAACACTTTTGTAAGCACACGGGAAGTAACTCTGGCAAATACTCTCCGACTACAGTCACATGTGACGCATATCTGACAAAAGTTGTGTTACTATAACACATTAGTGTGTAAAAGGTTTCAACAACACACTGCTGCTGTCTAACACATTAGTTGTGTTAAACGTAACACAAATTGTGTAATCCTTATAAACACAGAGATGTGTAAAGAAACGACACAGATTGTGTGTTAAATTTGACACAACATGTGTTGTCCTTGAGCAAACACACTACATGTGTTAAAATCTACAAAACGTGTTAAAATCTACACAACATGTGTTAAAATCTACACAAAATGTGTTGTCCCTGAGCACACACACTACATGTGTTAAAATCTACACAGCATGTGTTAAAATCTACACAAAATGTGTTGTCCCTAAGCACATACACTACATGTGTTAAAATCTACACAGCATGTGTCATTTTTAACATCTCTTTTTACAGGTTGTGTTATTTACAAAATCATTTTATAAGAGTGCACCAGTGTAAATAAAACTTATTTACACACAATATTTGGTCAGTTGCTACATTTAAATCTAATTCAAAGTGCAAACTTAGTGAAATCACACTCCCTGTGTTAAGAACAATAACACACTGGTTGAGTTAAAAGTAATACAAAATGTGTTGTCCTTAACTAGACACACAGGTTGTGTTGTTTTTAACACATCCATTTTAAGAGTGTGCTACAGTAATATTCATAAGATACAATGATTAACTCTGAAATTATACTCTCAGTGATTCAGGACAATAATAAATTATGTTATAACACAATCAACATCATCAAATCACCTTTTCTCTTTGTCCATTTGGCTGTTATAACAGAAGTATAAAATCCGATCAGATTCAAAAATAAATGACTTCAGGCTCAAGATCCCAACTAAAGCAAACACTGATCTCCACAATGGTAACCAATTACGATTTTCTCCTTCAGAGATTCTGATGTTATGGTGACTTCAAATGAAACACAGAGTTAAACCTCTGTTAATTCTTAATAAAATCTTCTGTGGAAGTCTGACAGAAATAAAGTCAGTCTGGTTTGTAATAAGTGAAGCTAGTAATGTTGTTTGTGGAGTTGTTTAATCCTCCTCTGCTGAGATCTTCAGATTTAATGTCTTCTTTTCTCTTCAGGTGATTTCATCTAAGACTGTGTCTGTAGTTCTTGTTCTGCTCATCTCTTTTTCTATTCTCTTCTTTCCTTCAGTGATTCTGTTTGTTAACAGGCTTATTAAGGTTGAAATGACTCCATATTTAATATACATAGACTTTGTGGCTCAGATAAAGTCCAGTTCTGGTTTATTTCTTTGCTCTTGGCTGACATGTTGCATTGCTATGGCCTGCTTGTGGCCATAGGCGGCGCTAGGGAGGGGCTAGCAGGTGCTTCAGCACCCCCCAAGAAAGACCAAAGCACCCCAATAGCACTCCCAACCCCAAAAATAATATCTGGAAGCAATTATATTTTGGCTGTATAGAAAACAGTTTACTAATAAAAATCAATGTTTTCGAATATTCTAATTAATAAATGATAAAATAATTTAAGACAAACATTTTACTCATTACACATGCGACGTCTGACATAAGGTCACGTAAATTGCATTGTATTAGAATTATTTAGACAGATGGAGCATTTCCTTCTGCCAAGTAAAAAAACTCGTAATTCTAATTTAGTTTGCGAAAATGAGTATATCAATTTACCTCAGCTCAGCCCGAGGTTGAAAATGTTTCAGAATCGGATTTTAACTGTACGGAGTCTGACAGGGAGTCCGTTAATGCGTTTGCCTCAGATGCAGAAATGGCAAAAGTTTCAAATGCACCTCCTTTGCATAGGTCTGTGCTTTTTAAATGCTGTAATAACCTAATATAAATCACTGACAAACATGCACATGCTCTGATTATAATCATATAGCCTATAGATCATTTTAGATGATGTTTTGCTTAATTTTAGCAGCTTGCAAATTATATATGCTATCTATGTTGGGGGAAAGTTGTAGGCTTTTGCGGCTCGCGCTTCAATCTATCGCTGTAGCGATTGCATGTGTACAGGCCGCCGGATAGTGTTGCTAAGAACTTGCAATGTATAAATATCAGCCTGACCCTCGCAGCCTCGAAACACTCACGGCTCACTGGGAAAAGTCCCGACTTGGATTGCCACTCCGCTACTGACCAGCGGCCGCAGTATCACTTGTGTCGCTTCTTTGCTGCGTGCGTGAGGAGAAACACAGACCATAGGGAGTAGGGCTGGGCGATATATCGCACGATATTGTTATGCGCATCTAATCAGTAAAGCCGTTCATTGATTAGCAGTAAATCACCTTCATATGCTTTCAAATAGTTATGTTAAATTTAATTTAATGTTAAATTAACACTAAAGAGTGTTAAAGTTATTGAGATAATTAAGTGATTAATTTAGTGATGATTGAGCATTATTGAAGACACCTGATGATAACAAGCAGAATCACTGAAGGAGAAAATCACAAACTGTAAGTCACCGTTATGGAGATCAGTGTTTGGTTTAGTTGGGCAGTTGACCCTTATACTGTTACTTGAAATTTTGTTTGTCTGCTGTTATTGATTTTAACGTGAAATGAACAAAGAACACAGTGATTGATTGTGTTGGTTATGTTTTGACATAATCATTCAATGGTCTGAAAAATGAAACTTATTCAGATGATTTAGTTTAACTTGTTAACAGTAGTTGTGTGTTTCTATTCTGTAATCTGTCTGCATATCTGTATTATTTTTATAATCTTTAATATTCTGATCAAATCACTATCATCTTTATTTAGTAGTGATGTTACGTTCGTGAACGAATCGTTCTTTTTGAACGAATCTTTTAGGTGAACGAATCATTCTCGTTCACGTTATCCATTGACTCATATTTCTCATTCACTGAAATTCCCCCTTCTACCACTGCGCGCCGCTATTGCGCGCATGCGCAGCTCAATGAACCGTGTAGCTCTGTGGCCCGTTTCATCTGTCAAAGACAAAGAGTGACTAAACCTCGAGCCAATAGCCTTCGAGTATGATACGAGGACGGAGCATGTGATTTGTTGAATCTAGTGAACGAATACGCCCTTTATTGAGTTGCTTTGAGTTTGAACGTGTCCAATGAACTGTTACTGTACATACATCTCGTTCGTGAATGAAAGAACCAGTTGTTTGAACGTCAAGATAATAATGACGACGAAGTTAACAGTGCAAGCTGATGGTTTAATTTAATAAAAGACAGCTTAAAATTTTCGTTTTTACTAAAATCTACAAACTACATCAGGTAATCTGCTAACTTCAATATGAGTGGCACCACTAGCACTGGTGTTGTTTTGTGTGCATTTTGTATTATTTATTTTTATTATTGTTGTTTTATGTTTCAACAGTTTTATACTTTAAAAAATAAATATATATGTCATGTCATGCACTTTTGTTTGTTTAAAAACTGTAAAACATTAAAAAAATAGAGTATTGATTATTTGCGTCACGTCATTCCAGCTCATTTGCGTCACGTGACTCACGTCAGCTAATAGCATTTCAGCTTGGGCTTAGAAGGCGCATGTAATTGGTTGGATCTACTCTGCTGAATGAGTCTGAACGAGAGAGAGATCTCCCGTTCATGAACGAATTGAACGAACTGGTTGCTATACCCAGTTCGTGTACCTGGTCGGCCATTCTGTCAATCTAGTTCATCAATCAGCAGAAAGTGAATGCAAAGCGCAGGTATCCGTACTGTGAACGCGCAATTCATAACATACATACAGAAAATAACTCCTCGTTTAACTCGTTATGACCAAACAAATAAAATGTTAACTATGCCTAGTATGCAAACAGATTAAAACACACTTGTGATTTGGTCATCCGAAAAGAGTGTAATTTAAAAGATAAAAAGAGTGTTGAGACTTTGATCGCTTATTTAGACTTATTTTATCAATTTAATGAGTAGCCTAGAGCACCATTTTTAATAAAGTCAAATCAGTTTTTATTTTGTAACAAATAAATACGTTGTTAACACATTTTGCCGCACCTGCTGCTGATGTATATGGAAAAAAAAAAAACTGAACGAATCAGTGAACGAGTCTGAACGAATCATTTTGGTGAACAAACTAAAAATGAACGAGTCTCTGAAAAGAATCAAAATTTCCACCACTATTATTTAGAAACACACACATCAATAATCAGCCTGTCTATCTCAACCGTGGTGACCTTAATAATCCTTGTTGCCACCAATCACAACTCATTAATGGCTCCCATCATGCAGTGCGGTGTAGTTTCCCTACTTGAATATTCTACTCGTCACCGTTGTTGAGAAGCATTGACTCAATCTTGAGGTCTGTGTGTGCGCCTTAAGAAAGGATTGTTTTTTAAATAACTTTTGAGAAATCTATTATATTTAACATTCTGGATATTTATGCAGAATCTCAGTTATACACTAACCAACAGAATAAATCACAAACATAAATTTCAAATGATGAATGTCATTATATGTCCAACATTATTTTAGAATTGTTTATCTTTGTTCATCTGACAGGTATAACTCAGCAAGAACAAATTAAAATCTAAAGTTAATAATATAAGGGTCAAGAGCCCAACTAAAGCAAACACTCATCTCCATAACGGTGGCTTACAATTTTAGATTTTCTCCTTCAGTGATTCTGCTTTAGGTGTCTTCAATAATGCTCAATCATCACTCATTTAATCACTTAATTATCTCATTAACTTTAACACTCTTGAGTGTGGACTCATATACACCCCCAGGTGTGTTAATTTAACATGAGAGGTTTTGTCGTGATGAAGAGCCGTAATTAACTGACAAGCTGAGCCTTATCGCATTAAATATCGCTATCGATACGTCCTCGATATTAACGCGATTTGGCTCAGCTTGTCTGTGAACTACGGCTCTTTATAGTAAATGCCGCTCCATCTGAAAGCAGGTGAAGGTGATTTACTGCTAATCAAGGAACCGGCTTTACTGATTAGATGCGCATAACAATATCGTGCGATATATCGCCCAGCCCTAATAGGGAGGGACTGGAAGCCTGCGTTGCACGCACCGACATGTCTCTTACAAATCTGGAATGCGGTTATTCATAAAAGTATCAATTCTAATAAATTTAGGTATCGTTAGGTTTTTAATTTCTGAGTATCGCGATACTTTTGAAGTAGGCTTATTAGTGCACCGTGCAACACTAATATATATATATATATATATATATTAGTGTTACTATATATATATATATATAGTAACACTAATATATATATATATATATATATATATATATATATATATATATATATTACTCCTGAATGAGTGCGCAACTCTTTGATCAGTTAAACAGATTGCAATCGTCTCAAACAGTCGAGTAGTGAGAATGTATCAGACAGACAATGTAGAGGTATATGGCTGAAGTACTGGAGGTTAATGGACTCGGAGTCCGATCACTCTTTATTTGATAATTCTGAATCTGATCGGGACGAAGTAGTCAGTGAGAGAGATGCACATGTTGTCACAGAAAGTTCTAGCCATGGACGTGCCGCAGATAGATCGTATAATATTATGACACTATAATATTTATGTGTGTGTGCAGGCATTTATGTGTGGCTGTCTAAATATGAAGGTGTAATTGTCAAATTATTTCTCTCTTTGTGCACATTTACCACATTGTAATATGTATTTGTGTGTGTGTGTGTGTGTGTGTGTGTGTGTGTCTAGGCCTGTTTATTGTAATTCCAATTATTCATTATTCACAGGTAGAACACAGAGAGGCAGAGGCAGAAGTTTTATTGCAAAAGTTACATTTCCCTTACATCCTGGGAAATTTGATATAATTTAGATTTATTTATGTTTTTAATTTATTTTTGGAAAGTTTTATATATGAAGGAAACAACATCTGAATGTATTCTGCTTTTAAATGCACTTGTTTGATAAAAATACCTTTTTCTGAGTTTTTTGTCCAAAATGTTGTCTTTTTGACAAAACCTACCTCTGTTCAAGAGGCAATAAAAAAAGAACAAATGAAGATAAAATAAAAACGTTTTTTTTGCCTAAAAGCAGAGGCTCAGATCTTTATTTTTATATATATCATCTTCATATATTCATGGAAGAAAATATTCAGCGGGACATTAAAATTTAGCGAAAATCGTCAAAAACCCTGGCGGTGGCTGGCAACTTTTTTTTAAAACGCTGGCAGGGAAAGAGTTAATAAACATATAGTTGAGCCACGGTAGTCACTTGGGATATTTAAACATTTTCTTCATTGACTTTCTGGGCCGTCAAGAGGCAGTCCCTTAGGCAGCCAATGTGGTAGTTATACAGCTCTTAAATTTAATCAAAAATATCTTCATTTGTGTTCCGAAGACGAACGAAGGTCTTACGGGGTTGGTACAGCATGGGGGTGAGTAATTAATGACTTAATTTTCATTTTTGGGTGAACTAACCCTTTAACTATTGGATATTTAGCCATTTCATTTTTTTTTAAGACATTTTCAAAATGTCCACAATGTATTTGTTAATGTATGTTTGTTGTTTATTTTGTTGTTGTTCAGATGTGGGTCATAAAATAAATTATAATTAGAAGTGGATGTTTGTTATTTCTGTGTTTTGTCTCAAAATAAGAAACACCTACAGTGACCCGTTGGCTCTTCTACCTGTTCTTTACATAGGTAGCCCACATTGTGATATGTTGTCCGATTTAGAGCACTGGTAATCCGGATTTGGCAATCTTGAAAATTGTGTATCTGGATCCAGGTGGTCCAGTCCAATGTTGCTTTGAAAAACCGGCATAAAAGAAAGACGGATTACCTGATCCAGGATAGGAAAAAATGGGATTTCCAAATTCGGATCAAGATTAAATGTTTTGAACAACTGGCCCCACCTGGTCCGTGTAACGCTTCACAATTCAATTTTTGGACCATACAATGCAAATGAAAAAATGAAAAATAGAAACCAGACATTCATTTTTCTTGTTTTTCCAGTTACATTATCAATGGATAGTTGCCTTTTTCTCCCTTTTTTTTCAATTTTACTCGTGCTAAATTGTGACTTCAGACACAAACATTTGAATAAATGAAATCTAACTTATTTTCTAATTAGGGCCCAAGCCCTGAAAGAGCACAGAGCCCTATTGTTTTCCTTGGGATTATTTTTCTTTTTTTTAGGGCCAAAGCCCTGAAAGGGCGAAGGCCCTATTGTTTTCCTTGGGGTTATTCTTTTCTATTATTATTATTTTTCTTACGACTATTCAGGCACTTTTGGGGCTCTTAACATGCTCAAAAACTCTTGAAACTTTGCACACAGGTCAGAACCCTCTCGAACGGTTTGGCCGTGGCGAGGAAACGAAATTATGGCGAAAAAACGTGAAACAGGAAGTGTGTCATAACTTCTTTATACATTAACTGATCTTGATGAAACTTCAGCAGTGTATTCATTGTAAGAGGACGATCACATGAATGTGACTATTGTGAGTCAAAGTTATAGCGCACCAACTGGCAGCAGGAAGTGTGTCACTTTCAAAATGCTTTGAAATCACCCTCTTATTTTAACTCGATTTGCTTCAAACTTCGTCTGTATAATGTAAATACACAGCAGATGAAGACCTGTGAATGGATTCTTGATATCTTTGAAACTGTTGCCGTGGCGACGCATCAAACTTTACCATTTTTACCATCTTTACCAAACTTTACTTTTAGGATGCTTTTGAGACTCTTAGCATGCTTGAAATTGCATGAAACTCGACAGACACATCACATTTATTAGCCAGTAGACATGTGCAACGTTTCAGAAACGGGCGTGGTGAGGGCTCAGTAGCGCCACCTTTTGACAAAAGTGGAGTTTTTAGTTTTATCTACAGTTACAAAAAAGTGGTATGTATATTGTACTCCTCGAGCCGGACAACTTTTTAATTTACACTCATACACAGAAAGTCAGATATGTTTGTTTGAATGTTGAGAACATCTCAGAATTTGGCCAGTCTCTCAGTGTCCCTCTGTGTGAGTGAGAGGAGGGGCGCCTGACAGGTTAATTTTAACCCTTTATTTGCTGTGTGCAACTTCTCTGGCATTTTCGGGGGCCTTAACATCCTCGAAAACTCTTGAAACTTTGCACACGGGTCAGAACCCATGGCCCTCAGGGCCGGGCTGAAGCTGGACAGCCCTTGACAGCGCCCCCAGACTGGGATTCGAACATTTGTCCATAAATCGAGAATTAATATGAAACTCGGTACACTTATAGATCACATAAGGCCAAAAAACGTTCATGCTCTAAGTTTTACGACAGTTCAAATGGAAGTTGGGAATTGAATATATGTCCTAGGAGAAATACATCAAATTACAACGCATGTGTTTACCAATCACAACCAAACTCGGTGTGCATGAAGTCAAGACATTGAGGATGCTCAATTCCGGACGGATTTTTGATATCTCGAACTGTTTGGCTGTGGTGAGGAAATGAATTTTATGACTAAAAAAGGACACATAAAGTGTGTTAGAACTTTGCTCAATTTACCTACAGTTACAAAACTTTCCACGTATATTGTTCTCGTCAAGCCGATCAACTTTCCAATTTAAAGTCATTCGCTCTGAGCAACAGAAAGTCAGATATTGTAGTTTGAATGAATTTATTTCCCCTGCAATTCTCTCTCTCTCTCTCTCTCTCTCTCTCTCTCTCTCTCTCTCTCTCTCTCTCTCTCTCTCTCTCTCTCTCTCTCTCTCTCTCTCTCTCTCTCTCTCTCTCTCTCTCTCTCTCTCTCTCTCTCTCTCTCTCTCTCTCTCTGTGTGTGTCTGTGTGGGGAGGGGAGGGCTGTTCTCTGTGTTTATGTGTGTCTGGCTGGCTGTGATTTTTCCTACAAAACCTTGTCTCTAAGTCCTTGTCTTTTAGCATAACAATTTTGTATTTTTTTAAATGACAAAATATGCATATAACCCCTATCTTTTAAATGTATAGTTTGATTTAAATAAAAGTAAGATTGTATTTGTAATTGAAGCTGAAGGAATTTAAAATTCATGTGCTATATCCCAATATATTTGTTTTCCTTAAAATTTTAAACACTAACCTCATTCTCAGTCAAAGCGGGGGCTACATTTTTGCATGTCGTTTAGAATAACCCTAAAGGCACCAAGGTGGCGGTATAATTTTAAATATTTGTTGCCAGTAGCCTATCTTACAGCTTTATTTACTGTAAGATAGGCTACTGGCAACAAATATTTATGGAAAATCGCTTGATATTGTCAGAATTTTTTGCAGCAAGGGTTAACAGTGCAGTTATTATCAATAAAAAAAAAACTCACTTCGGGTGAAAAATGTCGTCTTGTGTTCCTTTAAACTTCTTCTCAACGTGCATGCAGTGTAAATAAAGCAGTTGTATCAATGAAATAGTCCACGGCCACACCCCCGAGCTAATGGTACCGCCCACGGCGCAAATTACAAGAAGAAAATTAGAAAAACAGTCATATTTATTTTATTCAAATGTTTGTTTCTGATTGTTTGTTTTCTTTGTCATTAATAATGTTACTGGAAAAACAAGAAAAAATAATGTCTGGTTTCCATTTTTCATTTTTTGCATTGTATGGTCCGAATATAGAAATGTGAAGCATTACACATACCCCAACAGTTCACCTTTTCTATTTGTTTATCTGGCTGTTATAACTCATGTACTGCAGCCAAAAAAAAAATCTAAAGTTAATAAATTAAGGGTCAAGACCCCAACTAAAGCAAACACTGATCACCATAATGGTGACTTAAAATTCCGGTTTTCTCCTTCAGAGATTCTGCTTGTTAACATCAGGTGTCTTCAATAATGCTCAATCATCACTCAATTATTCACTTAATTATCTCATTAACTTTAACACTGCTTCAGTGTTCATTTAACACTCTGCTCAGAGTTTATATAATTCACATTTCTCAGTCTTAAGGCCATTGCACACCGAGTCCGAAATTCGCATCCGAAATTTTCGCACGTAAAAAAAAAAAATTCGACCTCACGTTATGTCAGTCACGCTTGCACACCGCCTCCGAAACTTTCGTCCGTCATAAAATTAATCGGATCGGGTTCGATTTTCTGCGTTTTTCGCATCCAGAGCCAGCATTTTGAGAGGTCTTTTGACAATTCAGGGCCGGGGGAGCTCGTCCTCAAATCATTGCACATATGCGCCGTGCTTTCAGTTTCGGTTTTCAATTCGATCAAGTGTTTATGTTCTCTTCTCTATATTGGATTATGAAATTAATAAACCGCCCCTTTCAATCAGATTGAAATTTAGGATCGAATAAGGTGTGATTCAGCAGCCTATTCGATAATCAATGTATTATTTGGGCACAATACACAATAACAGCCTAGCTGTTCTGTCTGCCCAGCGCTTCCAACGGGCCGCGCGCGGGTGTGTGTTTGTCCGTGTGTGTGTGTCCATACCTGGTCCATTTCAGACACACTGCCAGTCTCCGTTCAGAATCGATTGGTTCACGGAAATTGGTGGTCTTGTTTTCGCTAGCAAAGCATCGAACTGTTCCACTGACATTCTGAGGTAAATTTTGAATCGCTCAGGATAAATTCGCAACTCTGATAACCCATATAGCACTGAACGTCTTGCCGACGTTGGCAATTGGAGGGCACCAGCGGCAAAGTATCGGAGGGGATTTTCCCCTGCACAACAAAAAAACTTTGGTGGGTAAACCATCGGCGGGCCGCGGGATGAATAAGGAACTCTCCTTCCTCTCGGCGCAATTTCAGGATTAGATGGACGTAATATTTTCTCTTTCTTCCCTTTTCAATAAGAGAGAGGGCAAAAATCATCCTCACTGCTTGACGAATCCATTTGGTATTTTTGCGTTTTTTCCCGCAAAGGTTTAAGAAATACGCAACGGACTCGGTGTGCAAGGTTTCTATGCGTGACGAATTTTTAAGCTGACGAACACGAAAATACGCATACGAATATTTCGTGCTCGGTGTGCAATGGCCTTTAATTTAACACTGGGGATTTTGCTGTGAAGTTTGGTCTGTGGGTCCCTCCCTCAAAATTATCTTGTAGATTGTCTCACTAGGAGTGAATAGGGCGGTTAGAATACATTAGAAAACATTCAGGAAATAAGCCAATAGAGACACAGTGTGTTACATTACCAGGTGAGATGGTCACTGGTGTGACAGTTGTAGGGCTGGTGTTAATGCTGCCAGTGTCTGAAAGTTTGGATGAATAATGATTAATCAACAGAAACACAAATATCATGAATCTGTAGAAAGAGCTCATGTAATTATAATTGTTGCAGGGGTCTGACAGATTAGATGTAGTGAAAATATATTAAAGGTCCCCTGACATGAAATGTTCATTTTCTGAGGTTTTTTAATATGAGTTCCCCTAGACTGCATTTGGTCCCCTGGTGTCTAGAATTTTCAAATGGATCCTCCCTCCCTCGGCTGCACCCAGGACTGTCCACCTTGGTCTGACATTTCTCTGTCTGCACCAGTAACTTCCAACCCTTCCGCTGCTACCTGCCCTGAAACTTCCCCCAAAGAGATTGCCTCCTCATTAGTCTTCAGGCATCAGGAGCCGCCTTCCGGAGGGGGTAGTAATGTCATGTTTTGCCTGTTCTTGTTTCGTTTTTAAGGACTTTTAGCATGTTCCTCTTTTGTTTCATGTCTCTTCATCACTAATTTGTCATGGCTATTCATTGTTTCATTAATTAGAGCATGAATAAAAGTGTTTGACTCACCTTGGCAGATGACTCCAGCATCTTCAGTGTGCCCACAGTCGTGTGACCCCCATGCACTTGATGAACAGTTTGCCAATGTAGATTCATTCCCACGGCACTGGATATCATCCAACCATATTTGTCCAGAACCTGGTCCAAAATAAGCAGAAGTCTTTGCCTCTCGAACACTCCCACAGCCCAGTTCTCTACACACCACTGCTGCGTCTGTAGAATCCCACAGATCATCACACACTGTTCCCCATGTTCCATTGTGGAGAACCTCCACTCTTCCAGAACAGAGGTTAGATCCGTTCACCAACTTGACAGCTATTAACCACAAAGCAATATAAAGAGAGAACAACAAGGTCATTAAGGCTGAAACGATTCCTCGAGTTACTCGATTACAAAAATTCCTTGAGGCAAAAAATCTGCCTCGAAGCCTCGTTAAATTCCTATGACGCGCACTTTACGCGCACGCAGGGATCTGATTGTTTCACACGGAACGTTATTCAGGAAGCACACCACAGCGCATGATACATTTGACTTCATAAATGGCAGAGAATGTCTAAAGTTTGGGATCAATATATGTTTATAAAGGGAGAGAACAAGATGCAATGTGTCTGCAAAGTATACCTGGCAGGGCTGCCAACTCTCACGCATTCAGCGTGAGACTCGCGCAATTCGATTTCTCACGCTGAAGTGTCAATCCCTTCGGTCAAATGCCTGAAAGATGAGTTCGTCTATAGATCTACCTGTTGAGCCACTCGTGATCGACTAGTTTTACCACGACATATTAATTCGCAAGTTAAAATATCCAGTAATCTAGTGTTGAGCTCCTAACCGCGGCTCGCGCACGACGGCAGAGAGGTAAGCGAGCGCGTGCATCCATTTCTCTCTCATGCGCCAGTCAGACCAATTGCGGCAATTCATCATATGCTTAAACTTTTATGTAGCCACACAACAAAAATTTCAGCATACATTCACTGTATACACCGGGACGTGATGGAGGAACAAATATTGTGAGACACACACACACACACACACACTCTGATGTTTGTCTTGAGATTACAGTTGAAAAAGTCTGATTCTTATTTATAATTGTTTTATTTCCATTTATTTATTTATTTTATAAATTGTACACATATGTGTACCTGTTTGGGTTGATATTTTATATTAATTTATTTTTGTTTCCAGGTGGGTAATTTGCAGAAGGTGCAATGCTTTTTTTGCAATGTTGTATTAAGAAGACAAAACTAAGGCCAAATGGGCTTTACTATTTAAGTTTGTATTCAAAGTTGTACATGTTATGGGCTACATGTGACAGGTTTTACAGTAAATTGTATTGTTATATAATTGTTGGCACTGGCACTTACAAACACTAAATGGGTAAAAATTGTAATAATTATTTGTGGAGCCAAATGTTGCAGTTGGAATAAATACCTCTATTTTTTTAAAGAAATAAAAGCCAAACACTTTATCATTTTCGTAATACATTCTTTGTTTTGGTTGCTTAAAAACACACATAAACAAATTATCAGATTACTCGATTAATCGATCGATTAAGTGCTAGATTAATCGATTACAAAAAGAATCGATAGCTGCAGCCCTACAGGTCATTAAGTTTTTCGTTTGTTAATTTTTGTTTGTTTTTATCTTTGATGAGATACAAACAAAGTGGTAATAATAGTGGAGTTCACTCCTCCTCAGCATCTTTGACTCCAGTCGTGTTCATTGTCACTGTTGAAGCTGACAAAATGAACAAACACACAAATACACAACAAAGTTATGTTTAGATGAAGATGTTGACATGTCAGATTGATTGCAGTGCTTCATGTTTTTCAGTTCAAATGAACTTTTTAGGCTACTTTACAAGTTTTGTGAAAAGCAGATCTGGTTCTAATGCAAAGTTGTATAATTCCTGTCTGTGGTGCTGCACTAGTTTGTACCTGGCCTATTACAGAAAAAGACAAATGACCAAAGTCTATTACAGTTCCAGAACAGATTTCTTCAAATGCATGGGCTTCCCCACACTGAGAGTGATATTCAAATGGATGGTAAACAAAAATATTTTTTTTATTCTCTAAACCATTCACCTTCAACATGCTAAGAAAGTCGACTGCAAAAATTCCAAGCGTAAAGTGTGTGGAACAAAACTCAATCTCTGACATTGAGACCAGGCCAATTAATTTAGACCATGTCACCAACTGGGCAAAAAAGTTCCAAAGTTCTAAAATAAGCTTAACCTCCTAAGACCTGGTTGTCCACATACCTGGACATCACATCAGAAAGTAAAAGTCCTGCCATATTTTTATTCCACCCACAGCAAAAACTCAAGTGTTAAATGAACTTTAATGGGAGTTTATTTGGATCCAGACTCAGGAGTGTTAAAGTTAATGAGATAATTGAGTGAATAATTGAGTGATGATTGAGCATTATTGAAAACACCAGATATTAACTAGCAGAATCACTGAAGGAGAAAATCTATATTTTTAGTCACCGTTATGGTGATCAGTGTTTGCTTTAGTTGGGCAGGTGACCTTTAAATGCTTTACTAAATATTTTGTTAGGCTTTTTTAACAGCTGGATGAACAAAGAGATCAGATCAGATGTTCTAGATAATGTTCAGACATTAGTGATGGGAAGTCCGGTTCTTTTCCGCGAACCGGTTCTTTCGGACAGTTCGTTTTAATGAACCGGTTCAAAAAACCGGTTCACCAGTTCTTTTACGTCATCACGTAATGACGTCAATTCTATCATCCCGGCGGATAAAAATACTTCAAATTAAAGGGCATTTGTAATCACAACTTCAGTTAAATAATAGTATGCATT
>NW_024121288.1:6118464-6158261 GCF_016745375.1 Pimephales promelas | reverse complement strand
TGTTTTATTTTGTTACACTTACTGATGTTCAACTAAAGACATGGAAACGTACATTTCGTCCCTCAGAAAAAAATGCACGCATGCTCAGCTCATCAACTCATCAGTTCTCAGTATGTCGAACGTGTCCGAAAGAAACAGTTCTCGGTTCTGTACTGGTTATCCGACCGCTGTACCTGTATGTTCGGTAGTACACGCATGCGCAGTATCAGCTGCTCGTGCTCATCACTTCTCTCGGCACCAATATATGTCTCCGTTCAGTGAAGTTTTTGAGTTACTGAATAAAATGTACTAATGGATATTGGTTTATTTCGATTCGGACCCAGATAGCAAACTGACATTGAATCAACGTGGAAATATGACATCTAAACAATGTTGATCTGACATTGTTTTGCTCATCGAATTAACGTTGAACCAACGTCAGACGCGTCATTCTTTCAAAACTAACGGAAAATCAACTTGAAATCAACGCGTTGTTTCAACGTTATGAAAGCAAACCAATTTTCGATTTTCATTTAGCTTTGAAGAATGCCGCGTCTGACGTTGGTTCAACGTTAATTCGATGAGCAAATCAACGTTGTTTCAATGTCATGAGAGACGTCGTTTCCACGTTGATTCAATGTCAGTTTGCTGTCTGGGGAGGGACTGTCAGGCATGTCTGAAAGTGAGTAACTTTAGTAACTTGTGGTTACGACGCAAGACGCGAACTGTTTCGAACGATTCAGTCCGATTTAGTGTACTGGTTCGACCGGTTCACTAAAAAGAACCGGTTCAAAAGAACGATTTGTTCACGAACCGGCCATCACTATCAGACATAATAACCATTTGATCTGAATCACTGAACTCATTTAAAGCCTACTCTCTGATTTCAAAGTATATTGATCATAACAGCATCACTGTGATTTTATAACATTAGATCCAGAATTTTCAAATTAAACCAAATGATATCTTAAATGTTGTTCCGATAAATAAAAGTCTTTCTTTTAGGTGCACACAGACATCAAGATTCAGTGTATGAATCTCAACAATGGTTACAAACAGAATATTCAAATAGGAAAAGGAAATTACTAAGACAATTCAGATCATAATTTATTCATACCGCAATGCATGATGGGAGCCATTAATGAGTTTTGATTAGTGGCACCCAGAATGAACTGCAACATGCTGTATAATTGTCACCATTGTTGAGAATCACAGGCTGATTCTTGATGTCTGTGTGTGCCCATAAAGTATTTAGCATAGAACAACATATAAGAAATCTTTTGGATAATATTTACATTTTTGAAAATGTTATACTGTGTAATCAAAAGGTTAAACTGTACAAATGAGTTTTGTGACAAATGATGATTGTCAAAACATAACCAACCTCAGCGCATCAGCTTTCCTTGTTGTTCATCTGGCTGTTATAACTCATGTACAGCAGCCAAACAACATCTAAAGTTAATGATTTAAGAGTCAAGAGCCCAACTAAAGCAGACACTGATCTCCATAATGGTGACTTAAAAAATGTGCCATTCTCCTTCAGTGATTCTGCTAGTTAACATCTGGTGTTTTCAATAATGCTCAATCATCACTCAATTATTCACTTAATTATCTCATTAACTTTAACACTCTTAAGTCTGTATCCAAATAAACTCCCAGTAAAGTTCATTTAACACTGGAGTTTTTGCTGTGGGTGGAATAAAAATGTGGCAGGACTTTTACTTTCTGACCCCTGGACTTTCCACCCAAAACTCGGGTCTTAGGAGGTTAATGTACTCATAAGCTGCATCCCACTTCCAAGGCTGCACACTTCGAAGGCAGATTGCGTCAATGTTGCGCGACAAAGGCTCCTTCAAATGCAGCCTCCAAATGGGTCCTTCGTTTCCCATGAAGTGAAGGATACAGCAGATGGATTCTGGTGGAGTACTGGTACTGGTGGAGCTGGATAATAAGTTGTGTGGTCAACCCCTTCCTCCAGTAATTGTTCCAGTTACCGCAGACATCTCGAGTGACGACTCCATCTGTTACTGTTGGGTGTCCACCACGGATCCATAGTGGGATATGAGTGCCACATCTGTACTGAGCAACACACGTGTCTGGGATATGAGCGCTAGTGCTGTTAATGAAGAGACGATACCAGCCGCTCCAGGAGACAGACGCGTCACACATGGAGCCATATCCAGTACTGATGGATCTCCATGTATCGTTCAGCACAGTGTAGTTGTTGCAGGGGTCTGACAGATTAGATGTAGTGAAAATATTTTAAAGGTCCCCTGACATGAAATTTTCATTTTCTGAAGTTTTTTAACATTAATATGAGTTCCCCTAGACTGCATTTGGTCCCCTGGTGTCTAGAATTTTCAATTGGATCCTCCCTCCCTCGGCTGCACCCAGGACTGTCCACCTTGGTCTGACATTTCTCTGTCTGCACCAGTAACTTCCAACCCTTCCGCTGCTACCTGCCCTGAAACTTCCCCCAAAGAGATTGCCTCCTCATTAGTCTTCAGGCATCAGGAGCCACCTTCCGGAGGGGGTAGTAATGTCATGTTTTGCCTGTTCTTGTTTCGTTTTTAAGGCCTTTTAGCATGTTCCTCTTTTGTTTCATGTCTCTTCATCACTAATTTGTCATGGCTATTCATTGTTTCATTAATTAAAACATGAATAAAAGTGTTTGACTCACCTTGGCAGATGACTCCAGCATCTTCAATGTGCCCACAGTCGTGTGACCCCCATGCATTTGATGAACAGTTTGCCAGTGTAGATTCATTCCCACGGCACTGGACATCATCCAACCATATTAGTCCAGAACCTTGTCCAAAATAAGCAGAAGTCTTTGCCTCTAGAACACTCCCACAGCCCAGTTCTCTACACACCACTGCTGCGTCTGCAGTATCCCACTGATCATCACACACTGTTCCCCATATTCCATTGTGGAGAACCTCCACTCTTCCAGAACAGAGGTTAGGTCCATTCACCAACTTGACAGCTATTAACCACAAAGCAATATAAAGAGAGAACAACAGGTCATTAAGTTTTTCGTTTGTTAATTTTTGTTTGTTTTTATCTTTGATGAGATAACAAACAAAGTGGTAATAATAGTGGAGTTCACTCCTCCTCAGCATCTTTACCTTTGACTCCGGGCTGTGAGGCAGTCGTGTGCATTGTCACTGTTGAAGCTGACAAAATGAACAAACACACAAATACACAACAAAGTTATGTTTAGATGAAGATGTTGACATGTCAGATTGATTGCAGTGCTTCATGTTTTTCAGTTCAAATGAACTTTTTAGGCTATTTTACAAGTTTTGTGAAAAGCAGATCTGGTTCTAATGCAAAGTTGTATAATTCCTGTCTGTGGTGCTGCACTAGTTTGTACCTGGCCTATTACAGAAAAAGACAAATGACCAAAGTCTATTACAGTTCCAGAACAGATTTCTTCAAATGCATGGGCTTCCCCACACTGAGAGTGATATTCAAATGGATGGTAAACAAAAATATTTTTTTTTTTATTCTCTAAACCATTCACCTTCAACATGCTAAGAAAGTCGACTGCAAAAATTCCAAGCATAAAGTGTGTGGAACAAAACTCAATCTCTGACATTGAGACCAGGCCAATTAATTTGGACTATGTCACCAACTGGGCAAAAAAGTTCCAAAGTTCTAAAATAAGCTTAATATACTCATAAGCTTGTACTCATAAGCTGCGTCCCACTTCCGAGGCTGCACACTTCGAAGGCCGATTACGCAATCCACTGTTGCGCGACAAAGGCTCCTTAACCCTCTGAGACCTAAGGGTATTTTTACAATAAATTTTCCGTCTGGTGTCATTTACTAAAAAAGCTTGTAAAATATCAACCCTTTGGTGCACAGACAATTGACACACCTCTTTTTTTTCAGGACAAATTGAACTTTCAGCATATTTGTGTTACATTGATGTCACCTGAATGTAAAATAAGTTATGGGACCATAAAGACAAATGAAAAAATAAATCGGAAATGGAATCACTCAATTATTTATTGAAATCACACACAAATAAATAAAAGCTAAGCAATTTTCCTCTGGAAAATAGTTTGTTCATGTCTTTGGAGTCCTGGAGCACAGGAATAAACATTATAACTTGTACAGAACAAAAACTATTGACATTTTTCCAAAAGAAGTCCAGGCGTTTGGGGCCTCATGAAATTCACTGGTGCCAAGCCTCAAAACAGTTCCTATCAGCAATCACACAGAGGGCCACATCACAGGTTTTGCATTTCTATTTTATTTATTCTTTTATTTATTATGTTCTTTTTATTCTTTTATAATACATTTATACTACTATAATACTTTTTTACAGTAAATAAATAAATGGCACTTCAGCTGGGTCTATCCTGGTAATCTAGTTTCTCATCTGTCAAAAAGCTCTGTTCTCCTGAAAATCCATCATCCTGCAATGCAACAAAATAGACCAGCGCTTTATTTACGTCCATTTCGCTGTGTTTCTCTGTGAATCGCGCGTCTCCGTGAGTCTCTCTATCTCTCTACACTATATCAGCGCTTGGTTCATGCGTAATGACGCACACCAATGTTTACAACGGATCAGCCTGTAATTGGTCAAAAACCATCACGTGAAAACATCACGTGATATCCAGGATGTCCGCTAGCATTGAGCTAGCGGCAAAAATGACCGAATATTTATAAATTATGGGCTTCAAGATTATCAAAGTTTGACATAAAGCGTTTGGATTTATTGCTGAAAACCTCTGAAAGGAAGCACAAGTTCCAGGCTGGATAGAAAACCTTCTGTAAAGGCTAGAAAGACCCGAAAGACACCCCCGTGATGGCTAGCTCGTTAGCTTTCTGCTGGAAAAAACGGTAAGAAAATCGATAAATCTGTCATCGAGTTATGTAAACATTTATCGGAGGTGACGTGTGGCATCGTCGACGACGCCGTCGGGCTCAGGGGGTTAAAATGCGGCCTTCAAATGGGTCCTTCGTTTCCCATGAAGTGAAGTATACAGCAGATGGATTCTGGTGGAGTACTGGTACTGGTGGAGCTGGATAATGAGTTGTGTGGTCAACCCCTTCCTCCAGTATTTGAATTCATTTTGGAGAGAACGATTTGCTGATCACTTCTTGTGCTCAGTTCCCTCCTCCTCCAATGGTTCCATCCGGCATCAAGGTCCCTTAATTTCCATTGGGTCTGCCCTCGACCTAAGTCTTCCTCTTCTCCTTTGGTCTCCTGTCCGTCGGTCCAGTCCGGTTCCAACCCACCTTCATCACAGATGGTACTTTCCAACTTCAAGTCTCCTTCATCGCCACTGGTCCTAACCAGATCAAATATTTTGTTGCCACTAATGATATGCCCACCTAGCCTCCCTCTCCCACCTCCTCTGCCCAAGCAAGTCAGTCCTTTGGCCCCACCTTTGCTGGCTCAGTCCCTCAGCCTCCACTATTTGCTCTACCCTGCTCAGACCAGCCTTGGGAATCAGACTCGCCAGCTCAGCCTGGGGGTGTCTATTCCAGTGCTCAACCTCAGACCTCCAGGACTGAAGCTCCACCTAAGCTTGTCGAGCAGTCGACTCCACGAGCTTTGGCTATTTTTCTCTTCTCTGCATCTCAGACGCGCTGATCTAGAATCTTCCCTATATGACATCATACGAGGGAAAGGTAACTTCCCTTTCTCTGCTTTGCCTGCCCAGAGAATTTGGACCGACCATGAGAAAACAAGCTAGGAACAGAAAGTATGAACACACAGGCACGATTTAAGTTTTTCCTAGAGAAATAGCTTTGAGATTTGAGTTTTTTCCTCGAGAAAAACTCAGTGTTCGGATGTACAAATGAACACAAAAGTATGTTTTTGTTCCTTCATCCGAGCCTCTGATGAAACAATGGGTTAATTTTATTTTCTCTGGAAATGTGCCGACTCAACTCCCAAAGTTTTGTATGGTCCAAACGGGCAGGAGACAGGTACACAGCAAAAACTCTAGTGTTAAATTAACTCTCCTGGGAGTTTATTTGGCTCCAGACTCAAGAGTGTTAAAGTGTTAAAATATGAGTGTTAAATTAACACTCCAGAGTGTTAAAGTTAATGAGCTAATTAAGTGATTAATTGAATGACAATTGACCATCATTGAAGACACCTGATGTTAACAAGCAGAATCACTGAAGAAGAAAAATCTCATTTTCGAAGTCACCATAATGGTGATCATTATTTGCTTCAGTAGGGCTCTTGACCCATAAACTATTAACACTATATTTAGTTTGGCTGTTGTAACTGAGTTACAACTGTTAGATGAACTTAGAGAAAAGGTGATTAGGTGGTGTTGATTACGGTTTGACATAACCCACTGAGCAAAATTATGTCCAAAAAACGTTTTTCAACGTCTTTGTCACAAAGGTGGGACTTTGAAAAGACGTCCACTGAGGGGCCGGAATGAAAGTTTTTATGACGTTTCTTTTGACGTGTTCTGGACATCTGAAAAAGACGTTAATGGATCCTTCGTTCAAGGTTAAAAACTAGTTCAAATGTGGCCATTTTCAACATTATTTATGGTCTCATTTAGACAATTTATACAGTTTCTTGACCAAATAAACACTCTCAGGATGCATTAAATTAAAACTCATGTTTCTTTCAATGTAATTTCCTGCAGAGGGAAAATGTTCAAAAGCATTGCATCCACAACAAATATATATTTCTATTTATTGAATATATATATTTTTGTAACTTCTCAGTAATGGTTTCATGTAGTTTAAGTGTTTAACGTCATTAACGAGAATGGCATATTTAATCTGAATGTTTGAGTAAAACAGCAGACACAGTTTTCGGTAATAGTGGCCCACAGCTGATCAGCAAAAGTATTTCAGTAAGACAGTGATAACATGAGTTATTTCTACCCGATTTAAATTCTAATTTTGTTGTTGTGACCTAATTCAATCAGATTTCTGTAACATAAAACAATGCTGATTGAACTTAATTGAGTTACATTGATCCTATACACAACTTCCACTAAAGCTCAGGATGGCCAGATTGGACACGTGCGCACTACGACTGCACCAGACCTATAGAGGGCAGTATAGTCGTGACTCGCGTCAGCTACAGGACGTCTGCTCTGAAGAACACAGAAGAAGAAAGGGTGTGTGTTTGGCTGCTTCTTGCTGATCGGTCAATTTTGCCTCATTAAGAAATAGTTGGTTCCAGTCCTTGATTCTGATTGGTCAATGACTGTGTTTTATTGAGAAGAAAGACGGCTATGATTGGATCAGCCAATGGTTCTATGTGTCACTATACGACAATTCACCATGACGTCACAACAATAACAGACGTTCTTCCGGGTGGCAAAAGCAGAAGCGTCCCTATGGCAACACTAGTAAATTGCATGGAGGGAGACACACCGTCGGCAGTCTAATCTACATTTCAACAGTTGATTCAAAAACAGACGTGGTGGAAATTCAGACATACAGTAGTTAACATGATCTTTAGAGCTTAGATTCTTTGATCTAGAGACGTGCACTCCCAACGCACCAGACCGCGGCGCGGGACTAGATCTGATGCATTCACTCTGTGTGTGCGGATTGCGGGAGAATAAAACGATTCGCAGGACTCCCGCAAACTAGAAATATCTATGAATAAAACAAATAAAAACTAATACATTTGTATTCATCCGTTGCAGAAAAGCAACAAGAACAACTAAAACAAAATAGAAATGATTTACATGGCAGAGTTTCTTTTTATAACGTGACTGCAGCGATGAGCGATGTAGCCAATCACAGACATATGTGTTGATTTATTGAACGCAATGGCCAATCAGAAGTATTTACGATGAAGAAGCATTTACTCCTCACCGCTCAAAAGAAAGAAACATAGAAAGTAAGGTTAATAGAAATGAACTAAGTTAGTTGAGAACGTCAGTTATATAACGACCCACGTATTAAAATGGTTGGGTTTAAATCGGGCTCAGGCTCATAATTAGAAGACGACATGCATTTTTGACGACGTCCACTCGCTTTAACCTCCTCACCCACAGATTCTGCTGGATAGATTTACTTTTTTCTGAAGGAAATCGATAAAAAACCTACCCGTGTGTGTGTGTGTGTGTGTGTGTGTGTGTGCTTTCTGTTGTGTGTGTGTTTGTGTGTGTGTGTGTGTGCTCTCCGCTGTGTGTGTGTGTGTGTGTGTGTGTGTGTGTGTGTTGTGTGTGTGCTCTCCGCTCTGTGTGTGTGTGTGTGTGTGTGTGTGTGCTTTCTGTTGTGTGTGTGTGTGTTTGTGTGTGTGTGTGTGTGCTCTCCACTGTGTGTGTGTGTGTGTGTGTGTGTGTGTGTGTGTGTGTGTGTGTGTGTGTGTGTGTGTTGTGTGTGTGCTCTCCGCTCTGTGTGTGTGTGTGTGTCTGTGCTTTCTGTTGTGTGTGTGTTTGTGTGTGTGTGTGTGTGTGTGTGCTCTCCGCTGTGTGTGTGTGTGTGTGTGTGTGTGCTTTCTGTTGTGTGTGTGTGTGTGTGTGTGTGTGTGCTCTCCGCTGTGTGTGTGTGTGTGTGTGTGTGTGTGCTTTCTGTTGTGTGTGTGTGTGCTCTCCGCTGTGTGTGTGTGTGTGTGTGTGCTTTCTGTTGTGTGTGCGTGTGTGTGTGTGTGTTTGTGTGTGCTCTCCGCTGTGTGTGTGTGTGTGTGTGTGTGTGTGTGTGTGTGTGTGTGTGTGTGTGTGTTGTGTGTGTGCTCTCCGCTGTGTGTGTGTGCTTTCTGTTGTGTGTGCTCTCCGCTTTGTGTGTGCGCGCTGTGCTCTCCTCTGTGTGTGTGTGTGTGTGTGTGTGTGCTCTTCTGAGTATTATGAAGCAGCAGACTCGGAGACCTCCATCTACAGTCCCCCTGCACCCAGAGTCCCACATTCTCAGACCCCTCGTTTTTCGAGACAGCGCCTCCTATCAAATTGTATCGGATGTATCGGCCAAAACGTGAGTAGGCTATCTTCAATGTTATTTAGCGAATCGTAGTAGCCTACTCGTTTGATTTATGTTTTAATAAAACTAATTTAATATTTGTAAAGATAGTTTGTAACAAGATTTGAGCCGTTAATGTTTTTTCGCCCTCTTAGAGAGAATGAAGGGCGGCATATGTCACTTTGAGTGATTTATTGCCCCCCAATAAAAATAGGCCCCGCCCTTTTTTTACCCCTCCCAACCACTTCCGGTCTGACCACGTGACCATGGGAAAATTCCCATGGTCTCCCCTCCTCTTCCTACCCCTCACATATGTGCTCATTCATATTGTTCATTGAAGATTGTGTGTTGTGTGCTGTACTCTCCACTGTGTGTGTGTGTGTGCGCTTTCTGTTGTGTGTGTGTGTGTGTGTGCTCTCCGCTGTGTGTGTGTTGTGTGTGTGTGTGTGTGTGTGTGAGCGCTTTCTGTTGTGTGTGTGGGGGGGGGGGGGTAGTGTGGTCCAAATAAGGTGTGGCCCCTTTAAGAGCTGTGCGCTCCTTGTTGCGGAAATGTATTGTAGGTCTATGTGCCGTGTGCCTCGAACACCCCTTTTACTATCGATGCGAACACCCCATGTATGCGGGTAATTCCTGTTTGATGCAAATTTTTAGCTTATTTTGTTTAAGTAACCTACCCGAGTTCGATTTGGGAATAAAGTGCAAGTTGTGAGGTGCCAATCGCCTCCGTGAGTCTGTCTGGCCTCGGCATGCAATAACTTCAGTTTTGTGCTATCCCTATTCTTCCTGAAGCAACGCGTTAACTGTAGCCTACTTCAGTTTCTTTGCGGGGACACCGCCTTCACCTGCCATCATGTCTGTCGGCTCGCTTTCGGGTTGAGATATTTCCGCGACTGCGCAACTGGGTAAAAGGGTTGCCAGGTTGAGGTGACAAACAGGTTTAAATTGTAAATGGGCTGTGGATTGCGGTGGATTGTGTGAATATACTGGATTTAATCAAATCTGGCAACTGGTCAACAACATTAGACAAACATATTGGTTGGATTATTCATAAAGGAGTTCGGGCCATGCAAATTACGGGAGTTTCCCGGGAGAAATAACAAACCGGGAGGGGTACGGGAGATGGGGCTAAAAAACGGGAGAGACCCGGCAAAAACGGGAGTGTTGACTGTCGTACTTTATACCACAAAATGAACACAGACAACTGCATGTCTTTAGCCTGCTGGCATATTTACTGAACTCCACTCATGACAACACGCGGATACATTTCTACGCCCCCAGGTACGGGGCATCCCGAGGGTCATGTCCCCTTGACCAAAAGTAATGATAAGACTAAATGCTCACACTGGCAGATAAATAAATGCTCACACTGGCAGAACTGCCTTAACTGTAGGTCACCTAGTCTGTTGGAAATATTAAACCTGAACCAAAGATATCAAACAGATTCAACTTAAACATGGCACTGCCAATATGCTTAACTCTAGGTTCTGAATACTATTTTACAAAGTCTTTAAGCCACTCTGGGGCTTTCACCTCTCTCCTTAGGTGGGCCCTCTGTATCCTCCCCCCCTCCCCCTCCCCTTCTTCTGGCCCTGCTGCCTGTTCCGTGTCCTCCATGGCTGGTGGTGGGGCTTGTGTCTCTGGGAGGGGTCTGAGGTGTGCTTTGTTTCTCCTCACCTCTTCTGAGTCTGTTTCCACTACATATGAGCAGGGAGTGTCTGCTTTTCTAATCACTGTGGCCGATTCTTTTGTATTTGTGATCCAGACTTGCTGACCTGCTTTTAGCTCCGGTCTCAAAGTAACTTTGTCTCTGTGATTAAAGTCAGCTGTCTGTGTGTGTTTCAGTTGTTTTAGTGCTGCTGTTCACGGCAAGGAAAAGAGCGCAATTCTATGAATGAACAACGCGTCAGCTGTGAGTACAACCCAGATAGCAAACTGACATTGAATCAACGTGGAAACATGACAACGAAACAACGTTGATCTGACATGGTTTTGCTCATCGAATTAACGTTGAACCAACGTCAGACGCGTCATTCTTTCAAAACTAACGGAAAATCAACTTGAAATCAACGCGTTGTTTCAACGTTATGAAAGCAAACCAATTTTCGATTTTCATTTAGCTTTGAAGAATGCCGCGTCTGACGTTGGTTCAACGTTAATTCGATGAGCAAAATCAACGTTGTTTCAATGTCATGAGAGATGTCGTTTCTACGTTGATTCAATGTCAGTTTGCTGTCTGGGAAGAGATGTAAACAGTACAACTGATCATTGAATGCGCGATTGAACGAATGCTTATACACAAACAGACGAAGTAATTGTCAGAGTTTGGAAATGTGTGTTTAAACGCTAAAGAAAGCAACACGTTGTGGTTTAAAATGACGGAGGAAGAGATTCACACGGCCGCGGAGGCTGAGAGGCTTTTAAATTCACGCATCGCAATGCGCAGAGGTAAATTAGGAGTATGCACGAGAAAGATGAATGAAACTAAAGCTCTGCTTGCTAAAGGTGGAAGTGTTGAACAAGTGGATGATTGCAAGCCAGCTTTACTGTTTTTCATTCATGACTTCAAAAATGTCCATAATTCAGTACAAGATCTTTTAGAAGAGGAAGAAAGGAAAAATGATCATGAAAACTGGTTGGAACCTAAAATGATGGATTTCGATTGCTTTATTAAAGAAGTTGAAATGTGGCAGAAAGAAAAATCAGATCAACTTACAACAGTCGAACCAAAAGATAGTATATCAAACATCAGTAGTGTGTCTGTAAGATCAACCTCATCTAAGGCCTCTTCTGCAGCTAAAATAGCTGCTGCTGAAAAGGCTGCTTTAGAGGCACGTGCTAAAAGTCTGCCAGATATACAAGCTTTACAGATGGAAGAAGCCATTATAAAAATCAAAGATTGAAAGGGCAGAACTGCAAACACGAATAGCAGAAGCAGATGCAAAAATCAAAGTGCTGACTATTGATGTTGAATCACGATCTGATGTTATGAATGACTATTATGATGCAAACAAAGAAAGTAAGGTTGAACCAACTTTTACAGATACTTCTGCATTAGAATTCGTTCCTATGAGCACAATACCTAATGCTACGTTTACACCGGACGCGAATAGCGCGTCAGGCGCGAATGATTTCAATGTTAAGTCAATGCAAAGACGCTTTACGCGCGTGAAGAATTCCTGCGGCGCGAATGAGGCGTGGAGCGAGGCGCGGAAGACGCGAATACGCCTCATTCGCGCGTCAAGTTCGCGCGAATTGAGCGTCTGGCGCGTTAAGCGCGTTACGCGCGAATGATTCAGTTAGTGCCATTTGTGCATTCACGCGTTTGACGCGAATTCGCGTCTGCCGCCCGAGTTGAAAAATCTGAACTTTGGCGTGAATTCGCGCCGCGTTAACCAATCAGGAGCCTAGCTGCTTGCTCACGTGGTGAAGTGTCTGGATGCTTCAATAAATTATTTTGTTAATATGACTAAATGCATGGTGGGATTATGCACAACAAAGCAAATGTTTTATCACTTAAAACATTATTTCTATATACGAGACATGTTTTTAATATCTATTCAATGTTATTCATTCCATAGCTAGATTATATGAAATAGTATTATGTTGTAAAGACAATCAACATATGTGCATAAATTCGTGGACGTGAGAGAGAGAAAAAAAATCACAGGACAGGTTAATAACTTTTGAAGGCTGGCTCTATTTATCATCAAAACAAAAAATAAATGACAGCTAGATTAGATGGATGAGGGCGAGGGTGATCCTCGCTCAGATGCGGGACAACAGGTCATCAAACTGGGCGCGGGACAGGCGGAAGTACCGCTGACAGCCAGTTTCGCTCTTGACACGCGAATTAACACAAAGTGGTCAAGCGTCAAACTAGACGCGTCAGGCGCGAATTTGACGCGCGATTCGCGTCCGGTGTGAACGTAGCATAAGACTCCACTCCAGAGAGTTGTCAGTCACGTGCAAAGAGACTCTCAAGCAGCCGCAAGCTCAAGTTCACAGATGGAGGTTAGTAATGGCTCGCACAAAGGCTTAAGCTTAATTGTACAAAGGCAAAAGTAAATGACTGATCTTATGATTATGCAGCAGAATCATTCTCTACTGCCTAAGAGAGAAGTTCCAGTTTTTGATGGAGATCCACTGTCCTCCCTGCTGAAAAATCCAGCTAAAACCAGCCAAGGCTGGTTGGCTGGTTTTGGCTGGTCTCCCAGCCTGGTTAGTTGGTTTATCAGGCTGGTTTTAGAGGGGTTTTGAACACTTTTTCAGCTGGTCAGGCTGGTCTTAGCTGGTCAAGTTGGTAGCCAGGCTGGGAGACCAGCTTAACCAGCTTAGTCAGGCTGGGAGACCAGCTTGACCAGCTAAGCCAGGCTGGGTGACCAACTAAAACCAGCTACTTCCAGCTTAAACCAGCTAAGACCAGCCAACCAGCCTAGGCTGGTTTTAGCTGGATTTTTCAGCAGGGCTACCAGTCTTTCATTCATGCTTTTAAATTCCTGATTGAAGACAAGATGAGCAACAGTCAGGACAGGCTCTACTTTCTTGAACAGTTCACTACGGGTCAGGCCAGAGCTCTAGTTCGTAGCTGTCTGCACATGGAAGCTCGCAGAGGATATACCGAAGCTCAGCAGCTTTTAAAGAAGCATTTCGGCAATGAGATGAAGATTGCGAACGCTTATATAGAAAAGGCATTGAACTGGACAACCAATAAAGTTGATGATGGAAAATCGCTTCATGCATTTGCTCTATACCTTAGGGAATGTTGCAATGTGACGCAAAACCTACAATACATGGATGAACTGGACGTTGTATCAAATTTGAAATTGATTGTATCCAAACTCCCATACAAGCTCCGAGAAAGATGGCGGACAGTAACTTTTGAGTCATTCCAAAGAACTAATACTCGTATTAGATTTCGAAATCTTGTCGAGTTCCTGGAAACTCAGGCTGAGATTTTACTTCATCCTGTCTTTGGAGATATCAAAGATCCTTCTCCTGTTAAAGGCACAGTTCTAAAACCCAGAACCATCAGCTTGACGACAGCTAAAAGGGGCAGCAGCTTTGCCGGTCAATAGTGCGCTAGTGTCAGCTGATCATGCAACAGGGGCCAGTAAGGAATGTGCACTAGCAATCGTGCCAGTCCAAGTTAAAGTTGCTAAAGGCAAAAAGACCATTGAAACCTACGCCTTTCTTGACTCTGGCAGTTCGGCGACGTTCTGTACTGAGAACCTCATGAATCAGCTGAATGCCAAAGGACGCAGAACTGAAATTCTTCTGCGTACGATGGGGCAGGAAAGACCTGTTAAGAGCTATGAGCTCACAGGTCTAGAAGTAAGCAGTATAGATGGAGATTTATATATAGACCTTCCAAAAGTATATACCCAACCAAAGATTCCTGTGTCGAAAAGAAAACCTGCTCACTTACCATGATCTTGAAAAATGGCCTTATCTGAAAGAAATCAAACTGAAGAGAATCAACGCTAACAGTGAGATTTTGATTGGAATTAATGTTCCAAAGGCAATGGAACCGTAGGAAATAGTGAACAGTCAAGGAAATGAGCCATATGCGATCAAGACTGTGCTAGGATGGGTAGTCAACGGACCACTTCATTCCTCTTCTTCAAAGGATGAAACTGGATTAAGGTCAGTGATGGTCAATCGCATCTCTATGGAGAATCTTAAAGGGTTAGTTCACCCAAAAATGAAAATTAAGTCATTAATTACTCGCCCCCATGCTGTACCAACCCCGTAAGACCTTCGTTCGTCTTCGGAACACAAATGAAGATATTTTTGATTAAATTTGAGAGCTGTCTCACTACCACATTGGCTCCTAAGGGACTGGCACTTGACGGCCCAGAAAGTCAATGAAGAAATATCCCATGTGACTGCCGTGGCTCAACTATAAGTTTATCAAGCGACGAGAATACTTTTTGTGCGAAAAAACAAACAAAAATAACGACTTTATTCGACTATTTCTTTTCTTCCTTGTTGGCCTGAAACGAGACTTCCTTAGATTTCCACGACGCATGCGCGAGAATTGCGATCTCCTTTAACTACTTCAGTTCAGTTCTCGCGCATGCGTCGTGGAAATTCGACGGTCAGAGGGGACCAGTACTGACCATCAGGACTGATCGTGGCACCAATTTTGTGTGTGCCCAGAAGGAATTAGAGACGACCTTGAACCAGATGGACTATCACAAAATTCAAGAGACTTTGCTGAGCAATAATGTCAAGTGGACTTTTAATCCACCATTTGCAGCCCACTTTTGGAGGAGTGTGGGAGAGATTAATCAAACTAGTTAAAAAAATACTGCTCTCTGTCCTGAAACAACAGACACTGGACGATGATCTGTTACAAACAGCTTTGTGTGAAGTTGAGTGTATTCTCAATGACAGGCCCATCACAACTGTATCAGGTGATCCAAACGATCTTGAACCCCTAACACCAAATCACCTTCTGCAGTTGAAATCCAAACCCCTCTTGCCACCCGGACTCTTCAATAGAGATGACTTGTACGCTAGAAAGCGATGGAAACAGGTACAAGACCTTGCAGACCTTTTTTGGCAACGATGGTAACTGAATATCTTTCATTGATGCAGAAACGACAAAAGTGGAACAATCCCAAGAGAAACTTCCAGGTGAATGACATAGTAGACCACACAGCAACAAAGGTCGTGTGATGAAGACCCTGCCGGGGCCCAAAGGTCTTGTCCGCAGTGTCTTGGTGAAGACTAAAACCACTGTTCTACAAAGACCCATCACCAAACTCTGTTTGCTTCTGGAAGCTGACAAGTCAGCATGAGTGATTCTGACAAAACAATGTCAGTTTTCTGCAGTCTTATGTGCACGTTTTCATTTATCCTGACAAACCCACATATAGACGAATCCGACGAGCGTTCTTGTGTAGGCTGCCATCTTGTGGCGACGCCATTACTGAGCTGTTACACCGGCATAGACATATGCACCGGTATGTAAACAAACCTCGGAGATAAGGTGATAATGCACCCTTGATGACAGCTACAGCCAGGCAGACTTGTTGGGTTGATGATGTTAGACATTGGCCTCCAATCACAGATGAAGGTACAAACGATCTTACAGATTATTTATGAAAATAGCTTGGCAAGCAAGCTAGGCTAACGTTTGCTACCGAGGAAACTAAAAAGATCTGTCCATTTGGCAACAATAAATAAATAAATAAATGAAATCAAATAAACAATTTCATGTTTTTCATTTGTGTGCATTATTTATCTCATTTTTACATTGCAACGGGCATGGGTAAGGTAACATTACAGCTAGAAAGTATACATAATATCGACCAACTGCTGTTTTTAAACCATGGAAAGAGGTCAATATAACAGCAGGAGAACAATTATGTCACATAACGTTACATTCAGCTCAGGAAAGCCATTTAATGACCATAGCATGTTAATTTAATAGAAAAAATAACAAGAGAGGAGATTTTGCTGATCACTATATCACACATTTATTATATTTTTTTACTTATGTCATTAAATAATTGTTATTATACGCGAATGTCCACGTCTTGTACTCGCCCAGGAAATCTGTGTTTACCGTACGGCACCAGACAGGGGCAGTCGACCCGGGGTATTCACAATGTTTTCTCTTCAAAATTGAAATTTTACTGCCACCATTGAAACAATTTATAACGGAAACTGTTTACCCACTCGACATTATACAAGGGGTAACGTTGTAACGTTAGTGACAGTCGTAAATCGCGAGCTGTTTATTCCAGTGAACACAAGTTGTAACTAAAACAATAGAAGTCAATGGCGCAACGCTACCCAGCAACAGCTCAGTAATGGCGCCCTTTTACTTCCGGTAGTTTCGCCGGATTCGTCTATATCATTACGTGCTCACACACCAGTACATGTCTTTACCAAGCGTGCCGCACAAGCCCTCAAAAGTGAAGCCAAAATGTCTCGATCGCCCCCCTGTGACCGGTCCTAGTATAGCTCATAACCCCCGCCTCCCCATGTTATTCAATGGAACGCGAGACCAACTAAACAATTAAATTACACTTCACATATCCTTTTTCCAAAGATAGTTTCTGTCATTTACTGTAGTTTCTATCACGTTGATGTAATTTCAAGTGTTCGTTTTTAAAATAAGTTTGTTTTTAGTTAGTTATGTGATGATAAAAAACGGTGCTCTGACATCATGATTGACAGCTGTGATTGACAGGTTCTCTGTGCGAGGTAGTCACTGAAAGCACCAGCGGACTTTTTTTAATAATGTTGATTATGTGGTTAGTAGTTGTATTTACCTTATTTTAACGAGGTGTTGCAATGAGCAGACATCATTGGAGAAGAACGAAGCAGACAGAGGACGCTTAATGAAAGTGAGGGGCGTGTGCTTGCGTTTGATTCAGCGCGAAGGAGGACGCAGCCTTGATTTCGCGGCTTTATTTCCTGCTCACGACTGCGCATGACTGGTCCCGAAACACGCAAGTGCGTAGACTCAGGTCCCAAGATGTCAGCGTCAAATCGAGACACTGGCGGCTTCGGTTCTCTCTGATGGAAAAGAGCGAAGGGGTGTCGTCCATCTTTTTTTACAGTCTATGGTCTTTACATACATGGACTTTTCAAACTTGCACCACATATACACTCAAAATCTGCACATACATGGACTTCTCATCTTTCGCACCACATTTACACCCATTGGACTTTTTGTATCCTTCCCTATGGAGTGTGCTTTAGACACATCTATGGTATGGACTTTGGGGGAGATTCATGGGAACTGTTAAAAAGATAGATGAAGTAAAATATCACAATGTATTAACATTGACGAATGAAGTGCAATATGATTAATTTGTTAAATGCTATGTAAATTGACATTTATTTATTTATTTTTTTGTATTCTGTTTATATGGCAATACTGTATCCCGTCATATGAGTTCTGACTCCATTAGATATCTTACATTTGGTAATTGTTCTGCTTGGGCATTAACAATTAGGGGCCAGGATGTTGGAGCCATATTCAGAATGTTGTGCACTGCCAGAATGATAATCTGAGTAATGATTAAATTTGATTTATTTATTATGAATTACAAAATATTATGCTTTAAAAGTACAAGGGAATTCTGTTTTATGTTTATGTACAAGTACGTACAAGTACGTTTATTGACTCCACCCCTTTTTGACGCGTCACTACGATGCGTGAGTGCAGGTGTTGATAATGAGATAGGATTGTTTGGCACAGACAGGTTAAGAGTTTGGAGAGCAACAGTTTCTTCAATCGCATGAAATTGCATGAAATCATGTTACTGATAGTGTTTAAAAGTATTTACAGTATAAAAACCATTACGCCTATGGAGAGTCCCCACAAAAATGTGTGCGCCTGTGTGTGTGTGTGTGTGTGTGTGTGTGTGTGTGTGTGCTCTCCTCTGTGTGTGCTCTCCACTATGTGTGTGTGTGTTGAACTAAGTTGAACTGACAAAACTTTTTTTTTTTTTTTTTTTTTCTAGTGTACATTACCTGCAGTCGTCACCGGTGTTACAGTTGAAGAGGCCAAGTACAGACTTAAGACATCTAAAAAATAATTATGAATACAAATGAGTCAACATGTTACATAGAACACAATGAAATATCAATCAAATAAACACATGCTATAAGCTTTTAGTTAAAGTAACAATTTTGCCTAAAAATTAGAGTTACGTCTTCATGACTTTCACAGAATAAAGTATTGTCCATCCTAGAAATTATTATTATTCTCATCCATCGTTTTAAAATAATGAAACTCTTAAGCCTTTTCTGTTCAAACTAAAAAAAAAAAAAAACACATTGCAGCACTACAGTATCTACATGAAGTATAATTTGTGGATCATATTCCAAATCTTCTGAAGTCAAACATCATCTTAATGTGGAGAGCAGAATGAAATGAAAGAAGTGGTTGATGTTTTGAGTGGTTTCTCTACATAAATAAATCAGTCACGTTGTACACAGAAAGCAACATTTTGATGTCCCAGATCCGGCCCACATCTGGCACATGTGGAAAGATGATCTGGGCCACAAGCGGACCATAGCAATGCCACATGTCAGCCAAGAGCAATGAAATAAACCAGAACTGGACTTTATCTGAGCCACAACATCTGCGTATATTAAATCATCTCCACTTTAATAAGCCTGTTAACAAACAGAATCACTGAAGGAAAGAAGAGAACAGAAAAAGAGACGAGCAGAAACACAAGAATAAAAACTGACTTCACTCAAACATTTTTAACTTAACTTTATGTCAACAGGTTCCACATGACTGGGTTATGTTAACTAAAGCAAATGCTGACCGTCATAATGGTGACTTGAAACAAAAAATTCCATAAAACACTGTCTATAAGTGCAATAGACCCCTTTTCAGTTGGTAAACATGGTGACGTTTTTATGTGGGCGGAGCTTAGGTGGAGGCAGAACGATCCCTCTGGCCGCTTCACTAACGCTAGTTAGCAAGTTTTTTTAGCTTGTTTTTTTAACAATGACTGGAGAAAATCCGATATTATCTTAATGTGTAAGGTCACTCAGTGTCCAGGACCGCGATTTCCAAAAGTTATTTTTAACGGACAGAACCAGATTAGCCGACCTGTAGCCTTCACACGCTCACTCGATGCATGGACGATCTGACAGGATTAACGTTACGTTACCTCGGGTGAGTGGCCTGACTTCTACACCTACCTTATAGAGAAACACATCGTAAAGAGAAACTGATGGCATATAAATCTTTAGATGCCTATAACTATGTGCTGAATGGTCCTGTACAAGACTTGTGTGTACGATCCGCAGTTCTGCCGAGTCAGCGCCGAGACGACGACAATGTAAAGAGTGTCATTACGGTGCGATTTTAATCATGTGAATATTTTCTAAAAATAAAAGTTCCAGATACAGCATATTCATTTTTCATTGATTCTTGCACCAAACAACACAATAAGATGACATTTAAAAATAATAAAAGTAATTTAAGCTCCTTATTATGTAGCCGAATCTGTGCTGGTTTGTATTGGCCGCCTCCAGTTTTCACTTTGTTTTGCCTCCAGCTAGCGCCATGACGTAACTGTGACGTCGGCGCAAAAGGGGTCTATAATGTGTAAAGACTTGAAGTCAGTAGTTCTTGTGTTTCTCTTTTTTCTGTTCTTGTTGTTTCTCTGTCCTTCAGTGATTCTTCTTATTAACATCAGGTGTCAACACTAATGTTCAATCATCACTTAATTAATCACTTAATTATCTCATTAACTTCAACACTGCTTCAGTGTTCATTTTGAACACCCTGCAGTTGGACCTATATGTACACCGGGGGCCCTGTCTTGCACCCGTCCAAATTGACTTTGTACACTAACGAGAGGTATTATTCGTATTTTGCACCCGTGCAAAGCAGACTTTTCCCTCCACAGACGCACACCGGCAAACTAGGGACTGAAAAAGGAGGCATGTTTCAGCGCAAACAATCCCTGGTGCTATTTTGCAGTTCCAGAAAACAATTGCGCTACGGACCAGTCTAAAAAACTAGACTAAAGTCAGTGGGCGTTGCGCGTACATTCAGATGCTATTTTAAGCGCGCATGCTTGGCCATAATACAGAGCGTGAACAACGCACATACACAGATGATTCTCTCATCTACACAGACGCATTTTACTTTTTGCAAATGATTATTATAAGGAAAAATATTCAAACACGAGGGAAATCATTGTTGTGTCCATGACGCTGCGGGGGAAAAATAGGCATAAAGCTTACACATTAACCCAAATTATTATTTGCATGTTTAACCGAAGCTAATTTGGGCTGGTTTGTCTCATCTCCAATGTCACTTCTCTTTCTTTTACGGCCTGACGAGAACATCGATCTCCTCGGCTGTGAACCGATGCTGAAGCGCGTCTAGTAAATGCGCCGTTATAATAGTATTGCGCCGTGGTACAAGCGCACCTCGTTCATCATGCTCTTAAAGGGAATGTGATATGACGCTCTTATTGGTTTGTTTCCCGTTACGCCCAAACCACACCTATGAATAATGACGCTACTTCAGACCAAACCTTTTTAGATTTGCATAGAGCGAAAGAGTCATTTATCCCGCTGGTTAAATAGCAACAGCGCCGAGGTCCGCCCAAAGTTACTTGCGCTTTGTGCTTGACACTTGCGTGATCGTTAAAATAGGGCCCCAGGAGTGTTAAAGGACAACTCCGGCGCAAAATGAACCTTTAGTCTAATTACACATTGTTACCTAGTCAACCGTTATCTGAGATTTGTTTTCATGATTGCCAAATGTAAATAGTTTTATTTCTAAAAACAGTTTAGCCTATAACGCTAGTATAATGCTAGTATATAGGGCATAGAGTAATGACAAATAAAAATCGCTTGTTATTACCACTAACAAGGCTCAAAATAGCCCCACACTAACACGACAGCATAATAAGGGTCCCTACATTCAAACCGAAGCATTGAGAACTTTGTCAGTGTCCATACAGTTTAATAAGCAGATGCTTTATACACACAGTAAATTTCGCGAATTCAGGAAGAAGCCATCTTGGAAAAATAGTCTCTACCAGTCGATCTACGAACGCCGATCCAAGTGCGCTGGTGAGATGTGAATAAGGTGATAAGGTGAGCACGAACAGTAGGCTACGTGTACATATTGAAGACAAGTAAACGGTTTGTGTTTGTGTTTCTTCTGGAAACAACGGATCATATGAGATTCTGCACAGTTCAGCGCACTTGGATCGGCGCTCGTAGATCGACTGTTAGAGACTATTTTTCCAAGATGGCTTCTTCCTGTATTCGCGAAGTTTACTGTATGTATAAAATATCTTCTTATTAAACTGTTTGGACACTGACAAAGTTCTCAATGCTTCGGTTTGAATGTAGGGACCCTTGTTATGCTGTCGTGTTAGTGTGGGGCTATTTTGAGCCTTGTTAGTGGTAATAACAAGCGATTTTTATTTGTCATTACTCTATGCCCTATATACTAGCATTATACTAGCGTTATAGGCTAAACTGTTTTTAGAGATAAAACTATTTACATTCGGCAATCATGAAAACAAATCTCAGATAACGGTTGACTAGGTAGCAATGTGTAATTAGACCAAAGGTTCATTTTGCGCCGGAGTTCTCCTTTAATTCAACACTGGGGATTTTGCTGTGTTGGACATTGGAGAAAAGAGAGTAGGAAAAACAAACATAATTTTAGAGAAGTTTACAATGTTCCTCAGCTTCTACACAGTCTGCTTGCTACTCAAACCGTCCCCTCCACTCGTCATAATTCAAGACAATAAACTTCTGATTGCATGATCACTGATTGCTTCACCGGGTTAATGGATCTAACAGACAACTTGAAAAAATATAACAAGACATTTTTGATCTTTCAACTAAATTACACCAGATTACTGAAGATTATTCTTCATGGTTCGGAAACTTGTTAGGTAAACCCAGGTCGTGGATCAAGGAAATAGCAATTCAGCTGTTGTTACTCCTACTGGCATTCAATCTATGCGTTCACAGTATCAAGTTTTTCATTCAAGAAATGACTCACGCCTCTCATGAGAAAATGACAGTTCCAACCATAAAATAATATTACCCATAAGAACTTCATAAACCCTAATTGCACGTTTGTTTCTGTGTCAGCATGCAATTATAGAAAATCAACAGAGCATGTGCTATAGGCCTGGAACCACCACAGGATACAATACAATAATTACTTAAGTCTCTAAATTTGTATTTTGTGAGAGTCATTAGAACTCTCAAAGGGAGAAATGTAGTGTTAGAAATTTATTAAATGTTTAATTAGGTTCCAGTAAAATAGTATATAAAATGAGAAAGTTTAGTAGACTGAATTCTCGGCCTATAGGACAGGTTTCCTGAACTGGTATATTCATTTACATGTGAGGCCACAGAAACAAAAACAACACAGTCCATACTTACACAGAATTACAAAGATGATAGTTAGTCCTCTTTTGAAACCTGAAAATAAAAAAACAAATAAATAAGAAAAAAATAACATTTGAAAATGTGTTGGACTGTAGCCTACTGAAACTACATTCATCATCTGACTGCAGTTCATAAAGGATTTTTGGGCAGAATGAAATCTTTGCTAATTATGACAAGATAAAAAATCACCTTTATGAAGAGAGGAATCCATTGATAGTTTTGGAAGTCCGATATTTCCCTTTATTCAAAAGCCAGGAAGACGAGTTTTCTTTTTGGTTCAGAGGAAAAAACAAATGAGATTTGGCATTGATGCATGACTTCTGTCTGTGTCCCCTCTGTTTTCAAAACACTTCCAAAGAATTTATCAATTTACATATTGAAAGAGATGACAATTTTAAACATTATAGTGTGAAATGAATAAAAAAAATTCTATTAAGGTAAGCAATTAAATTAAGAAATTAAGTTGAGCATCTGAATACTGAATGAACATTTCCAGAGGAGTAAACCAAAACTGATCGCAGAAATTATATCATATAATCATGTAATCATATCACATACTGTGAGTCAAAAACTATATATATATATATATATATATATATATATGAAGAGTTCAGATGCAAAAGCCTCTAAGTGCCATTTGAAATTTTCTTCTAGAATGATCATTTTTATCAAGCTTGTATATTTAAGTTGAGTAATTTCACTTAAATTATTGTAATTTAAGTGAAATTACTGAACATAAATATACAAGCTTGATAAAAATGATCATTCTAGAAGAAAATTTCAAATGGCATTTAGAGGCTTTTGCATCTGAACTCTTCATATATATAGTTTTTGATATAATATATATATTTATATATTGAAGATCTACATGTGCACTGGAAAAAAAACTGTAGAAACAGTTTTACTCATTAATTGCTAGTAAAGTTCACAAGTAATTACAAAGAATCTGCAAGTAACACATTTAATAACACAATGACATTTTGAAGCACAAATAATGAAATTTTTAAACATACCTAATGATATTTGTGCTATTTATTGTTTTCAGTGTTTAAGAGTAATCAGAGTGTATTTAATACAAGTATATCAATATTAAAATCACACACTATAAATTGAGTATTAGTATACATATGCAGTTTCAACCATTTTTTCCAGTTCAACCACATTTCTAAAAATCAGAACATGTATAGAATTACTCCAAATCACCCCTCAGTCCATGATCACACATCATGTTTAAAGTACAAAGACTGATGAGGATCATTATGAGCAGAAAGAAGATCTTACCGTATATATAATCTGACAAACAGTGAATCTCACCCGACGCGACTGACTGAACAAGATAGTGTGTGTTGAGATGTTTATAGAGAAGTTATCTGTCCATCATTCCCATAAGTCCACTGTTATCTCATCATAATCAAATTTGAATAAAATATTTACATAACATGTCTAGCGACCTTCTAGCATCTTATGTGAAATTCAATATCAGGTTTTTATCAGTTTTAGCCGAATGACTCCAAATGGACTGTGATGTTGCTGTAACGATGGCAGCTGCTGGTAATTATTCATTAGGCGTTTTTTTTTTTTCCAACTTCCTAACATTCTCTTCTTAACTTTGTCAATTAATCATTTCAAGTCTCACCCATCCCTCAAACTCTGATTAATAGATCCAGTAATAACTATAAAGGCAACAAAAAATGTATTCAAATAGTAGAGAATTAACTGACAGTAAATATGTTTAGACTTTGAGACCAGAATTTCTGTCTATTTATTTTTGAATGATTAGTGATTAATTAGCTGAGATTTTTGTAAACTGCATATTTTAATCTGTGAAATATAGATTGATTTAATATAATATATGTAGCAGATTAAAATAATTCTGTTTTTGTTTACATTTGAATATTTGAATAGTTTTGGATGATTTGAACATTCCGTCACAGGAAGGAAATGGAAGAATAGTAACAGATTAAACAACTGCCTCTGACATTTCCCTCTAAATGCCAGACTGTCAAAGTAAGAATAGGACCTGTATTGAATTTTGTGAAATAAATAAATAAATCCTGTCATGATCCTGGCTCTTTCTTTCTTTCTCTGGTTCTTCTCTGCCCCCTTCTGGCCACTATCTTACATTACATTACTTGCATCACTCATTCATCATCCCGGTCACCTCCAGCTGTGGCTCATCCTCTCATTACCTCCTCGTTACCTTCCCAACTGTTTCTCACTATCTCTGATTAGACTCTCTATTTCAGGGCTTCTCTCTTATTGTTCTTTGTCAGATTATTGCTCTATGTTACGTACCTGTGCATATCGCTCCTGATCCTGTCGTGTCGTGTCCTGTCTGATTCAAGCTGTTCTGTTCTCTGTATTACCTCAACTCTACTCTGCTACACTTCCAGCATCGTGAGTGGTTCAGGATTGGCGTTCCCGTGCCTCTACGGACCCAGTCTGTCTCGCCCTCTGAGTGACCGTCCGTGCTGATCCAGACGGCGGATTTCTGTTCTGTTATTGAGAGACTTTCTGTTCCTTTACCATTGAGATTCCTGTGTTGGATTTACTCGCCTTACGGCTCCTGTGTTACTCTTCTGAACATTAAATCACTCATTGACTGTCCTTTGCTTTTGGGTCCTCATTCTCATACGTGACAGAATAATCTGACCAGCAATGGACCCAGCGAGGGAGAATTCACTTCAGACCGCGCTCGAGCTCCAGGGAGCCATGCTGGGCCGACATGAGGATGAGCTGGCTGCAACGCACCATGCCATGGATTCTCTGGCGACTTGTGTTACCGACATTGTCCAGGAGCTCCAGCATCTCCGCACTGATCCTTCCTCTTCTCGAGGACGAGATACGCCTGAGCCGAGAGTGAACATCCCGCCGTGTTATTCCGGTGAGCCCAAGGAGTGCAGGTCCTTTTTGACTCAGTGTGAGGTTGTCTTTTCATTGCAGACCTCCACTTACGCTACTGATCGTTCCCGCATTGCCTTTGTCGTCTCCTTACTGACTGGCCGAGCGCGGGAGTGGGGAACCGCGATGTGGACTTCGGAGGCTGAATGTCTACGCCGCTATTCCGCTTTCAAGGAGGAGATGTTGAGGGTGTTTGACCGCTCTGCATATGGGGCGGAGGCTTCTCGTCTCATGTCTACGCTGCGCCAAGGAAGAAGGTCAGCAGCAGATTTCTCGATTGAGTTTTGCACTTTATCTGCTTCTTGCGACTGGAACGAGCCTGCCCTAGTTGCCCGCTTTCTCGAGGGGCTCAATGCGGACATTAAGGACGAGATACTTGCCCGGGAGACACCGACTCGACTGGACCCTCTTATCGACTTGGCCATTCGGGTAGAGAGACGTTTTGAGATGCGCCGTCGCAGCCGGGGTCTGGAGAGAGCTCTACTCACTACTCCGGTTCCCTCATCGGCTCCATCTTCCGCCTCTGACGCTGAGCCCATGCAGCTGGGAGGGTTACGGATCTCCGCAGCCGAACGTCAACGTCGTATCATGGCTAGCCTCTGCATGTACTGTGCGTCTGCTTCTCACCGTGTCGCCTCGTGTCCAGTAAAAGCCAACGCTCACCAGTAGAGAGAGGGTTACTGGTGAGCGCGTCAGTCCTGGACCCTCCGACACGCACGCGCACTACTTTTTCCGCACTACTCCGCTGGCCTGGGTATTCCACCTCTTGTCAGGTGTTGATCGATTCTGGAGCCGAGGGAAATTTCGTGGATGAAGGTTGGGCTAGAAGACAGGGGATTACCCTCCTGGAACGTGATGACGTCACTTCCATCAACGCACTTGATGGTAGTATCCTCACTAGAGCCCGCTTTGCCACCGCCCCGGTGAGTCTCACCATCTCAGGCAATCATCGAGAGACAATTTCTTTTTTAGTTTTGCAATCTCCTTCTAGTCCAGTAATTTTAGGACACCCCTGGTTAGTCGAACATAATCCCCAGATTAACTGGGCCAGAGGTTCAATTTTGTCTTGGAATTTGTCGTGTCATGTTAAGTGTTTGGTGTCTGCCGTTCCTCCTGTCTCTTCTGTCTCTGTGTTTCAGGAGGAGCCGGGAGATTTGGCTGGAGTTCCCCGGGAGTACCATGATCTTCGAGCGGTCTTTAGTCGTTCCAGGGCCACCTCTCTTCCTCCTCACCGGCCGTATGATTGTGCCATCGATCTCTTGCCTGGCACCGCCCCTCCCCGTGGGAGGCTCTATTCGCTCTCCGCGCCCGAACGCGAAGCCCTAGAAAAGTATCTGTCTGACTCGCTCGAGGCGGGTACCATTGTTCCGTCCTCCTCCCCTGCTGGTGCGGGTTTTTTCTTCGTTAAGAAGAAGGATGGTTCGTTGCGACCCTGCATAGATTATCGAGGTTTGAATGACATAACGGTCAAGAATCGTTACCCCTTGCCACTTATGTCTTCAGCTTTCGAGATCTTGCAGGGAGCTAAGATCTTTTCAAAGCTAGATCTTCGTAACGCTTACCACCTTGTCCGCATTAGGAGGGGAGACGAATGGAAGACCGCGTTTAATACGCCCCTTGGCAGGGACGTGCACAGGAATTTTGAGGGGCAGTTGCTCTGACCTGAAAAAAGGGCACCCCACCCCCCCCCCTCCTCCCCCCTCACGGGCTATATGAAGGAATATATTCAGTTGAATTTGTCCCCTTCCAAATTGCCTTATCTGGCCGTGTTTATGTCCAAACGCAATGCCTCATCTTATGGTCTTATAATTATTTATAAAGATTGCAAAATGTCAGAGATGAGACAAATGAGCAAAAGAGTTCTTCATATTGTTGTTTATTGTTTTTTAAATTATTATTTATTTATTTATTTATTTATTTGAAAAGAAATAATCTGGATTGATTGAATCTGGATTCGAAAAAACTCGAAAAAATAAAAAACGCTTAGATTTCGGGAAAAAATACAATTCTTTTTTTTGCCAATCCTGACCTCCCCCAGGGGCCCTAAGCAAAATTCTGCTAAGGGGCCCTCTACCTGATCTGTGATGCCGTGAGCCATATAAACCATTTGCCATTGCCACTCAATACCGCCCAATACAATCCTCCCTCCTTTAAACAAAACAGTCAAAGAATAAGTACAACAGTATAGAATAGAATGAGTTTCAAACAAACAATATTTACTGAATAAAGCATTTTTATAGAACGTTAAGATAACAAGTGAATATTAACGTAAACATAAACAAGAAGAAAATAATAAAAGTACAACCCTGAACTTTGGCTTTTGGGATTAACTTTGGTTCTCTCTACAGCCAGGGTATTTTCGGAATCAGTAGCCTATGATTTTTATCTATTTTTTTTTTTTATGCATGTTAAAGCAAATCTTGATTAATGGTTATTTACTGAGGGATTTGCATTCATATTGACCAGAATCTAATCATCATTTTAAATTCAATATAGCCTATAAATCAATAGTCAATCAATGTCAAATTGCCAATACATTGGTTTATATCTTGCATAATTAGTGCAGTTGTTTAGAGTTTTTAACTACACTGAGACTAGATAATCAGTGTCTTTATAATGTGTACTTTGATTGGGAGTGTCATCATTCACGTATTGTACAGTATTTCTCTGGTCTCCACATTTCTGCTTGAAAAATGCGAGTTTCATTTCGTGCACGCGCATATGAACGCAACACACGCGACGCGGTTATGTTTTCCGAGCTGCAGTAAACAAACACTGTTGTTGCACTTTGTCCTTTATCAAAAACAAAACGTAATAAATAATGGTATTTTACTCTCACTTTTGTCAGGCAAAAAGTGATGCAAGAGATGCACTGCCTGCCCAGACAAACCATCAAACTTTGCTGACACTAGAGAGGACAGAACACAAGTTTACCTGACTGCTGTTACCGCAATTCACTCTCATGTTTTTCTTCTTCCTCTTTTCGTGACGAGAAGCATAGTTTCGCTTCATTTTGTCATGGACTTCGTACACATTAATTAGCGCGCGACACGAGATGGAGGCGCGGCCTGAGTAATTTGCGGTGCCTTACCATACGCCCGGTCGCGTGCAGTCTATGGTTTCGTGGAAACAGTTTGACTTTCTAATTCTTTTTTTTTTTTTGGAAGTGAATGAGGCTTTGCGATTTTTATATTATTTTTTGTCTAGGCCTACGTGAAATTCTACATCCATTGTACGATTTTTTTTTTTCCTCAGAAGGGCAACCTGAGTCGAGAAGGGCATATGGGCAGTTGCCCGGGCAACCTGAGCAACCCCCCTGTGCACGTCCCTGCCCCTTGGGCACTTCGAATATCGCGTTCTTCCTTTCGGATTGGTCAACGCTCCAGCCGTGTTCCAGGCGCTAATAAATGACGTGCTCAGAGACATGCTGAATATTTTCGTTTTCGTTTATCTTGACGATATTTTGATCTTCTCTCCCTCTCTCCAAGTCCACACTCAGCACGTGAGACAGGTCCTCCAGCGTCTTCTCGAGAACCGATTGTTTGTTAAGGCCGAGAAGTGCACTTTCCACGTTCAGTCCATCTCTTTTCTGGGGTCAATTATTTCCGCGGAGGGAGTAAGCATGGATTCCTCGAAGATCCGTGCGGTCACGGATTGGCCCGTGCCGGAATCGCGTGTTGCTCTGCAACGGTTCTTAGGTTTTGCGAATTTTTATCGTCGCTTTATCCGCAACTTTAGCCAGATTGCCGCCCCGCTCTCAGCCCTCACGTCCGCCAGGGTCCAATTTTCCTGGACGCAGGAGGCTCAGACCGCTTTTGATCGTCTCAAGTCTCTTTTTTCCTCTGCCCCTATTTTGCGTACTCCTGATGTCTCTAAACAGTTCATTGTTGAGGTTGATGCCTCAGAGGTGGGCGTTGGGGCTATTCTCTCCCAGCGCTCATCCTCTGACGAGAAGGTTCATCCCTGCGCTTACTTTTCACATCGCCTTTCACCCGCCGAACGTAATTATGATGTTGGTAACCGCGAGTTATTAGCCATTCGTCTCGGAGAGTGACAGCTCTCGGAGAGTGGCGCCACTGGCTAGAGGGTTCAGTGGTCCCGTTCGTGGTCTGGACAGATCACAGGAATCTTGAGTATATCCGCTCCGCTAAGAGACTATGCGCGCGCCAGGCTCGTTGGGCGCTATTCTTTACGCGCTTCAATTTCTCCATCTCCTATCGTCCCGGGTCCAAGAACCTCAAGCCAGACGCTCTCTCGCGACAGTTTACTTCCCCAGAGGTTATTCCCATTAAGGAGGAGATCCTCCCTAAGGGCGTGGTAGTGGGGGCAGCTGTCTGGGGAATAGAACGTTTGGTCAAGCGCTCTTTAGCCCACGCTATTACCCCTCGTCTTTGTCCCAGGGGTCTTCTGTTCGTTCCTCCGTCCGCTCGCCTCGCGGTTCTTCAATGGGGTCACTCATCCAAATTATTTGCCCATCCCGGCGTTAGGGGCACCATCGCCGCCATCCGTCAAAGATTCTGGTGGCCCTCTCGGGAGCGCGACGTCCGTCGTTTTGTCGCTTCGTGTACGGTATGCGCCCAGACTAAGTCGGGTAATTCGCCTCCGGCCGGGCTACTGCGTCCTCTCCCGTTACCGTCCCGTCCTTGGTCACATATTGCTTTGGATTTTATCACGGGTCTTCCCCCCTCCCAGGGGAACACCGTGATACTGACCGTCGTTGATCGCTTTTCTAAAACCGCTCGCTTTATTCCGTTACCCAAGCTCCCATCTGCTAGGGAGACGGCCCAGATTATCGTCGACCAGGTTTTTAAGATCCACGGTCTTCCCTCTGACGTCGTATCTGATAGGGGTCCCCAATTCTCTTCCTTGTTTTGGAAAGAATTTTGCCGTCTTATTGGTGCGTCGGCCAGTCTCTCCTCCGGGTTTCACCCTCAAACTAACGGTCAAGCGGAACGTGCCAACCAGACCATCGGTCGCATCCTTCGTAGCCTCGCCTTTCGCAATCCGGTTTCGTGGTCAGAACAGCTTTCCTAGGCAGAATACGCTCTCAATTCCGCCCCATCCTCTGCCACGGGTTTATCTCCGTTTCAATGCTGTCTCGGATACCAGCCTCCACTCTTTTCGTCTCAGGAGACTGAATCTCAGGTGCCGTCCGTTCAAGTCTTCATTCAACGTGCTAAGCGTACTTGGAGAGAGGTTAGGTCCGCTTTAGTTAAGTCTCGTTCTCGTACCCGGCGGGCCGCTAACAGACGTCGGGTCAAGAGTCCCCGTTATTCTGTGGGTCAGAGAGTTTGGTTATCTACCCTTAATCTGCCTCTCCAGTCCACGTCTCGCAAGCTGGCCCCCAAATTCATCGGGCCTTTCCGTATTCTTAAGATACTCAGTCCTGTCTCTGTTCGTCTCAAATTGTCTGCCAATCTTCGGCGCGTCCACCCGGTCTTTCACGTGTCATGTATTAAACCCGTCATTCGTGCCCCCCCTCGGCCTGTCACTCCCCCTGTCCGCGTCGAGGGCGCTCCCGTCTACAGGGTTCGCAGACTTCTCGATGTTCGCCCCCGGGGTCGTGGTCATCAATTTCTGGTCGATTGGGAGGGATACGGTCCGGAGGAGAGATGTTGGATTCCATCCCGGGACGTCCTGGACCGCTCGCTGATTGATGACTTCTATCGCTCACGCCAGTCCTCCTCTGTTGCGCCAGGAGGCGCTCCTTGAGGGGAGGGTACTGTCATGATCCTGGCTCTTTCTTTCTTTCTCTGGTTCTTCTCTGCCCCCTTCTGGCCACTATCTTACATTACATTACTTGCATCACTCATTCATCATCCCGGTCACCTCCAGCTGTGGCTCATCCTCTCATTACCTCCTCGTTACCTTCCCAACTGTTTCTCACTATCTCTGATTAGACTCTCTATTTCAGGGCTTCTCTCTTATTGTTCTTTGTCAGATTATTGCTCTATGTTACGTACCTGTGCATATCGCTCCTGATCCTGTCGTGTCGTGTCCTGTCTGATTCAAGCTGTTCTGTTCTCTGTATTACCTCGACTCTACTCTGCTACACTTCCAGCATCGTGAGTGGTTCAGGATTGGCGTTCCCGTGCCTCTACGGACCCAGTCTGTCTCGCCCTCTGAGTGACCGTCCGTGCTGATCCAGACGGCGGATTTCTGTTCTGTTATTGAGAGACTTTCTGTTCCTTTACCATTGAGATTCCTGTGTTGGATTTACTCGCCTTACGGCTCCTGTGTTACTCTTCTGAACATTAAATCACTCATTGACTGTCCTTTGCTTTTGGGTCCTCATTCTCATACGTGACAAATCCAGTCATTCCAGTAGTCCAACAGGAATCTACACAGTCTAGAGATTCACATGAGGGTGAAATCGCATGATTTCGCTGTGCTGATAAATTACCAGAAAGCTGCTTGTTTTGAGAGTTATTTCTGTGAGTGCTGCTTCATACATTGCTACACTTCCCCCAGTGAAATGTTGTTAAACTACTGCTAATGTACATCATACTCATACAATTGCTCTTCAAAATATCTTCCTTTGTGTTCAGCAGAAGAAAGAAACTCATACATGTTTGCAACAACTTGAGGGAGAGTAAATGACAGAATTATTTTTTTTGCTTTGGAGTATCCCTTTTGGAGCTCCTAAAGTTCTTTTCCAGCTATTTTTGTTAGTAACTGTAGTCTAAAGAGAAACAGCTGAACTGTAAACTGATCCCCACGGCTTCTGAGGAACATGCATTTGCATTCAGTCTAGAATAACACACAGACCTCACATATACAAAAACTGTGGCTGTTTTCGTCGAACATTATTTACATAATTTCAGGAATATCTTTGGTGTCACTCAAAAAAATGATGTGTTGGCTTTACTTAACTTTTTTTTATGTAAACAGGTTCCACCGGTTCCACATAACTTTGTTTCGTTATACAAACATAATTTGTTCATGTAACTTCAACATCATGGAAGTCATTTTAAGCCATCCAATCAAACTCTGAGCTGAGTGTTAAATGAACACTGAAACAGTGATAAAGTTAATGAGATAATTTAGTGAATAATTGAGTGATGATTGAGCATTATTGAAGACACCTGATGATCACAAGCAGAATCACTGAAGGAGAAAATCACAAATTGTAAGTCACCGTTATGGAGATCAGTGTTTGTTTTAGTTGGGCTCTTGACACTTAAACTATCTCTTTAAACTTAGTTTGTCTGCTGTTAATAACTTATAACAGTCAAATGAACAAAGAAAACTATGATAGTGTTGGTTGTGATATGACATAATCATGCTGTGATCTGTAAAATGAAACTTTTAAGATGATTTGGCTTAACTTGTTAGCAACATTTTAGTGATTGTACTGCATATCCGTTTTTTTCTTTTAACCTAAAATATTTAATTAATATTATTCTGATCAAATCACTTTCATCCTTATTTAGAAACAGAGACATCAAAAATCAGCCTGTCTATCTCAACTGTGGTGGCAATATTAATCCTTGTTGCCACCAATCACAACTCATAGAGTAAAAGTAAAAGTCAGAAAGAGTAAGAGCCAAAGAGTAAAAGTCCTGCCATATGTTTATTCAACCCATGAACTCAATCAGCTGACTTCACTAATTAGTTCTCTCTCCCGTCTGAATTAGCAAATCCAGGTGATTGGAACAAAATACTGAAGAGGACTTTTACTTTCTGAACCTGGACTTTACTCCTCTGCATAGCAATGCCACATGCCAGCCAAGAGTAAAGAAATAAACTAGAATTGGACCTATACCCACATAGCAACATTGTTGCGGCCCAGATCCGGCCCACAACTGAAACTACTTCATTATTAATATACACAGATTTTGTGGGTCAGATAATGTCCAGTTCTGGTTTATTTCTTTACTCTCGGCTGACATGTGACATTGCTAGGAGATGTAAATCCAGGTTCAGAAAGTAAAAGTCCTCCTCAGTATTTTGTTCCAATCACCTGGATTTGCAAATTCAGACAGGAGAGAGAGAACTAATTAGTGAAGTCAGCTGACTGAGTTCATGGGTGGAATAAACATACGGCAGGACTTTTACTCTTTGGCCCCTGGATTTCCCACCTCTGCCTATATGTACACAAGGAGTGTTAATTTAACACTGGGAATTTTGCTGTGTAGATTAACTTCATTTTTAATTATATATTTGTAGTATTTTCAAATTTAGCAGAGATGATGGAAAATATTTTTATATGCAAACTGTTACCCAATCGTAGCAGTGGGCCTTTACTTCCAAGTCTTGACTGTAACATGTCTATAAAAACTGCGTGTTTCAAAGAGGTCAAAAGTAGGATGAAAAATAGATTATACTTCTTAGGATGTTTTGTGATGTAAAATCTTGACATTATAAGATGACTTCAGAGAACTTTGCAAATGCAGTTCATGACCCCTGTGATACTAGGATCAGAGATTTACATAGAGTCCATGTGACTGGCCCACACTGGGCTGTACATTCCCATAGACTGTATGTACTTGGCTCTTTGGGACTTCAGGTCTGTTGATAGGTTTCATCTGAGTTCTCTTGTCTGTGTTAGGAATGTCAACAGTCTCGTACACACTGTCTCCCTGCATCAAGAAAACAAAACTGCTCTAGTAAGTCTGCTGGGTGATTAAACACATAATGATTTCTTTTGATTAATTTTATTTCTTCTATGCAAAGCATTTTTTAATTACCATTGTGTATGAAATGTGCTATATCTAGCATAGCAACATTATTTCTGCCATCCTGTTTGCCAGATCTGGGCTGACATGTGGCGTTGCTATGGCCTGCTTGTGGCCCAGATCTGGCAAACAGGAGTGGGCCACCCAAGGGCCGTCAGTCATTGCTGCATGTGGGCCAGATCCGAATCCCACAAGTGCCAGATATGAGCCGGATCTGGGCCGAAACAATGTTGCTATGTATAAATAAACTTGCCTTGCCTTGAATATTAAGTTGGGTTTTTAGGTTATTTTTTTTAAGGTCAGTGAGCGACTTACAAAATCGTTGGCATTACTCTTCTGTTCATCTCTGCTTTTATTTTGATTTTTGACAGGCGTCACACTGCCTATTGAAATATCAAAACAAAGAAATCCATTGGTCAAATCTTTTTGTTGTTTTAATTATGCTGATAGTAGACATGGCTTGTTTATTTGTACCTGTACTTGCTGATGTCTTGACTTTTTTCATGCACTGATGGACAGTGATCCATCCAACTACAACTATGATCACTGCTATGACCAGCCCACCGACAGCATATAGTATGTATACTGTAGTGTCCAAAGATTCTGAGGGAGAGATAGAAAGATATGTATCATTAAAGTCATTCAGATATTCGTCATCTGCAGGCTTGTGCAAAATTCAGAATTTCTGAATTGGCCTCCATTCAATTCATTATTTGGAATTTGAATTGAATTAATTCTGTCCCACAGGAAGTTGAATTTGAATTTGAATCGGAATGACAGGAAGTGGAATTAAATTCATGGCAATTCAAAGAAATCCCACACAGTCACACAACAGAGAGAATGTGTTGAATCTCACATACATTTAGCATTAGGAAGGTTACTTTGGAAATGTAATTGCTTAAGTTACCCATTACAAATGTGGATTACTTTATTTGGATTCCTTTATCAATGCAAAGCAATTTCCTTTTAATTTAATTAGTAACTAATTGAATTCAACATTTTACCTCAGTAATACAACTAAATACAATTACATTAATTTTGTAATTTAATAACATTCGTTACACACATATCACTCCTCAACTCTGCATAAATTCTTGTTATAAATACACAGCAAAATCCCCAGAGTTAATTTAACACTGCCCAGAGTATATATGGTCCCACTTATTGTCCCTTTAACAAAGAGTGTTAAAGTGAAAATGAAGCAGTGTTAAAGTTAATGAGATAATTAAGTGAATTGGGTGATGATTGAGTATTAGTGATAAACACCTGCTGTTAACGAGCAGAATCACTGAAGGAAAGAGAAACACAAGAACTACAACTGACTTACAGTCACAGCCTTAGATTAAATCAGATGAAGAGAAAAAGAAGATTACATCTGTGAAGATCAACAAACAGCATTACCAGCTTTATTTATTACTAACCAGAATGACTATTTCTGTCAGATGTCTATGAACGGAGGTTTAGATATCGATGTTTTAAAATGTTTGGTCACCATTATTATGATCAGTGTTTCCTTTAGTTGAGTAGTTTGTTTTCTATCATTGTAAGTGAATTTTGGTCTTTGTAACAATGTTTACCAACGCACATAGTTTGTGATAAAAGAAACAATAACCTAAGGTGTTCAGGTATAGTCATTTTCATAATAATAAAAACGATAATAGAATGGTTCTCTAATGTTATTCCTGACCAAAAGTTGTAATTTGTTTTTAATAAGTAACATTCACCTTTCTTGACACAGAGCAGACATTCTGGATTTTTATATACATTGCAGACACATTTTGGAAATCATTACAATTACATACACTTTTTTTTCTGAAACAAACAGACATCATGAATCAGCATATGAATCTCAACAATGGTGACATGCTTCATGTGACAATGCGTGCTGGGAGCCAGGAGTTTTAACCTCCTAAGACCCGAGTCTTGGTCAGAGGTAGAAAGTTCAGAAAGTCAGAAAGTAAAAGTACTGCTACATTTTTATTCCACCCACAGGGGTGGAATAAAAAATTGTTTCATGAAAAATTGTTTAAATTTACGGGGAAAAGGCTCAACTGCAGATATGAAACATGAAACATAAAATAGAAGAATATAACAAAAAATCATTAAATAAATATATTTATTTAATGATTTTTTTGTCCCATTCTTCATATTGAGTATGTTTCATATGTTTCATAACTGCAATCGAGCCTTTCATGTTTAAAGAAAACTTGTTGACAAAGACGTAGTATACTGGACTTCTTCACTGTCACGGCTGAGAAAGGGTTTTTTTTAAGCTGTAAGCGGGAGGGGATGCGAAGATAATTGCAATTGTAACTGTTAAAAAACAATAAAGAATATATATATATATATATATATATATATATATATATATAGTATATGTATGTATATACAGTATATGTTGTTGTCAATAAAAAAACATTTGCACAAAGCAAGCCGATCCACTTTACCATGTTGATAAGAGCATTAAAATGAGGGAAAAAAATAATAATGGGACAAAAAGAAATCAAGAGACATTTAGAATAGATAAAAATGTGTGATTAATTGCTATTAATCGTGAGTTAACTATGACATTAATGTGATTAATCGTGATTAAATATTTTAATTGTTTGACAGCACTAATATATATATATATATATATATATATATATATATATATTTGTTTTTGTTTTTGGGAGTGGCCTCGTAAGGGCAGCAAAGCAATTGCATTCTGGGAGTTGAAGTCTTTCAGCCACATAAGTAAAAAAATACATTTTCTGCATTTTCTCAGTCTACATTTCAAAAATAATTTCACGTTTCTATTATATAAAAGACCAATATTAAATACACCTTCATCTTCCCAGAGGTGAAGTATCCCTTTAACTGATATATATATATATATATATATATATATATATATATATATATATATATATATATATATATATATATATATATTTATATATATATATATATATAATGCTGACAAACAAGCTAGATAAAATAATGTGTCTAAGCCTGAGCAATCCACTGTAGCAATGGATTAACAAAAATCAAATGAAAAAAACATTCAGGAAATAAGCCAATAGAGACACAGTGTGTTACATTACCAGATGAGATGGCCACTGGTGTGACAGTTGTAGAGCTGGTGTTAATGCGGTCAGTGTCTGAAAGTTTGTATGAATAATGATTAATCAACAGAAACACAAATATCATGAATCTGTAGAAAGAGCTCATGTGAATATAATTACCTGCACAGTATGCAAAACTGCAGAAAGTTGGTCTGACCAGCTCATAGACATAATAATCTCCTAGACAGGCTTTGACTTTAATGGGATAAGACCCGTAAAAGCAGCAGAAATTGTCCCAGTGAGCGCAGACATCTCGAGTGACGACTCCATCTGTTACTGTTGGGTGTCCACCACGGATCCACAGTGGGGCATTAGTGCCACAGCTGAACTTAGCAACACACGTGTCTGGGATATGAGCGCTAGTGCTGTTAATGAAGAGACGATACCAGCCGCTCCAGGAGACAGACTGATCACAGTTTTTGACTGGAGCATTTATATTATTGATGGATCTCCATGGATCGTCCAGCACAGTGTAGTTGTTGCAGGGGTCTGACAGATTAGCGGTAGTGAAAATATATTAAGAAATAAAACATGTTTTATTGCAAAATGTAACCAAAATTGCAGCTTCAGACATTACTTTTTTTCTTCTTCTTCTTTTGCTGATTCAGAGCAATTCATTTCGATCCACAATATTTTTTTTTCAAATGCACTTTTATTAAAACATCAATACATCTTAAAGAAAATCTTTTAAATTGGAAGTAAACATGTTACACACCAGTATAATCATTTACATATTATTATTATTATTATTATTATTTTTTAAAGATTTTCTTTCCATTTTAGAAATGACCACTTTAAAATGACCATTGTTAGGTTTTCAGCGGGAATCCTGGTACATAAACTAATATTAAAGTAACAATCTGGTATTTAGTTTCCGCCATATTTCTTCTGTATAAAATGAAAAAAAAATGTTTAAATTAAAGCCACACTGCAGAACTTTTTGGCCACTAGATGGTGCTCAACCTGTAACTTTCACGTCTAGCGTCCCTAGAGGCCACAAACTCTGCAGCACTGTCGCAAATTAAAGTCAACAAGCAAAATGATGTCCAAAGAACGTCTTTTCAACGTCTTTGTCAAAAAGTCGGACGTTGAAAAGACGTCCACTGAGGGGCCGGAATGAAAGTTTTTATGTCTTTTTTTGACGTGTTCTGGACATCTGAAAAAGATGTCAATGGATCCTTCGTACAAGGTTAAAAACTAGTTCAAATGTGGCCATTTTCAAGAGTATTTATGGTCTCATTTAGACAATTTATACCGTTTCTGAACCAAATAAACACTCTCAGGATGCATTAAATTAAAACTCATGTTTATTTACATTGTTTAGATGTGGTTTAGATGGTGATATTGGTTTAATTTTAAATCACCATTGTGGTGATCAGTGTTTGCTTTAGTTGGGCTCTTTGTCCCAGATCACCATACTTCAGCTTTTCTTTGGCTGTTGTAACTGTTTGCATAACTCCATTGTTGTTGCGGAGAAAGCCAAGAAAATAAAAAAAAATAGTTGTCTTCAGCTGCTTGTTGATGATGACAAAACAAACACAATGCAAGCATTAAACAACATCTAAACTTTTGCTTTAATATCTGAAATTTATAATTATTCATCTTGTGGAACTGCATTATTTGGACCAGTAACTTTACAATGAGCACTGCGTACAAGAAATTGACCCACATAGTCACACATAGATATCAAGATTTTGCATATGAGTCTCAACAATGGTGACACCCAAAACAAAAAAGCCTGGGAATCAAGAATGTTTTGTTCTATGAAAGCTACCCACCATGCATTGCAGCATGAAGCATTTTATTTATTATGACCATTTTATTTATTATCACCATTTTTGTGAAATTTGTAATGTAAATTTGCTTTTTGAACACAGAAGTCTAAACACAACGTTAAAATGCCCAATTTATGTTGATTTCATCATCATCACCATCACCAACAACAACAAGGAGCTGATGAGAGACAATTTTCTTGGCTTTCACTGTCACAACAATGGTGTTATTCAAACACACAGTTACAACAGCCAAAGAAAAGTTAGAGTACAAATTATTGGGACCAAGAGCCCAACTGAAGCAAACACTGATCACCACAATGGTGACTTAAAATGAAACAAATATCACCATCTAAACAACGTAAGGAAATTTTTAATTTAATGCATCCTGAGAGTGTTTATTTGGTCCAGAAATAGTATAAATTGTCTAAATGAGACCATAAATAGTGTTGAAAATGGCCACATTTGAACTAGTTTTTTAACCTTTTGATACAAAGGATCCAATTGACGTCTTTTTCAGACGTCCAGAACAT
>NW_024121288.1:5918728-6117964 GCF_016745375.1 Pimephales promelas | reverse complement strand
TTTAATATAATTTTAAAAAGAAGCATAAACACAACGAGGGGTGTCTGTTTTATCTGTTTTTTGTGACTAACGTTTCATTAGAATAACCATGGAGTATAAAATTCAATATAAATTCTCGGTATTGCATTGGACTCTACGATCGGCGGAAGTTATCGCGCATCCCTAATGCTTCACCGGAAATACCGCCGTGCATAGAGCCCATTATGAAGAAAACGTGACTAACAGAAAAGTATAATCACAATAATATATTTATTGCGAAAATGTCAAAACCGCTACCAAAAGCCGTTCACATGAAGATGCTTTGCAGTCGCAGTCCTCTCTGGCAACATTGTAATAGTTTTGTATGAAGTACAGAGCAGAATTTAAATTAATAATCAATGAAAATGTTCATCCGGCTTCAGTTCGCAGCTTCGCACTATTTCAAAAGAACTAAACCAACCGTCACAGTCCTTCATGTCTCAATCTGTGATGAGGCAGGGAAGAGCCAATGACCATTTGATATCTCTGCCGTAAAACACGACGTATCGCTTCTCAAGGGCGTGATTTTTGAATTTGAATTCATCACCAGCGCGGGATTTGACGTGTACGGTTGCTGCTGAGAATGGAGGCGAAGATCACGACTGGATAAAAGGTTGAATTAGGATTTTTTTCTTGTAAACAACGTAGGCTATGGATTCTAAAGATTTGGATTACATCAAACTAATAAAATTGATGTCTTTTGTGAATTTATGTTTTGTTTTATAGGAGAAAACACTTTCTGTGCCTCACGGCAAATAAACTATATTACAAAATGGTTAAACGAGTAAAGTTAAAGAATGTATTTTTAAGGTTTTATAGTGTATTGTTTAACACCATGCAGGCGAAACGAGCAAAATGTTAATATTTATGAGTATTATATCAATAAATGAGACTGAAAACGTAATGAATAAGACAGTTGAATGCAATAGAGTCAAAACATAATGCTACGATTTTAATATGCATAAATTGTGATATGTACAAATGTGTACATCGGTGGATTTGTTCAAATGTAAATAAATTACGTTTTTGTGCTGTCAATAACGTAAATATTTTACATTTTAGTTCTGTAAATACGTCAGTATTATACGTTTCTGCGCATATAAAACGTAATTATATGTACGTATGATAGAACTACACTTTACGTACAAATGCATACGTATTCTCATGAGATCACATTGGATTTTAGTCGACTAAAATATAATGGGTTTAGTTAAATTGTAATGCGTTAATTTAGAATTTAGAATAGAATAAAATGTACAAACCCATACACTCCCGAAGAAAACATCTATTAACCTATTAATATAAATGATTTAAAAAGTCTGAACATGCAATACAGATACGGATTTAACTACTGTGATTTAAAAAATATCTTAAAATTAAATAAAAACCACTTTTCCTAAAGTACAACACAGCCTTTTCAATGGATGATATACAGTATGCATTCTTTATAACCATGCATACATCCTTCTTTATTCTTTCAAGCAGAAATATTCTTTGTGTAAATTAAATATAATTAATCCTTATTATACTAAAGCTATTAACAAACTGTGATTGCTTTTCTCTTTTTCTTTGGTTGCTTGATCAATATTAAGGACACAGACCACATTATGTTTGATGCCACTTTCACTTTAAGACGTCGGATTATTTCCAATGACATGCGGATCCAATCGCACTGATGCACATCCGATACACTCACAACTGTTTAAGACATAACCGACATAATTTACATGAATACTGTCCAAAGCGGACATTTAAAGCACTCAATAACCTTGCCCCTTCATATTTATTGGACCTTCTTAATATCTATATTCGATCTCGGACTTTAAGATCGTCTTCCTCGCTCACTCTTGTTCTCCCTAGAACCCGCACTACTTCTATGGGGTCCCGGGCTTTTAGTTTTGCAGCTCCTTATTTATGGAACCTGCTGCCACAGGATGTGCGAAACAGTGAAAGTATTCATGTTTTTAAATCTTGCCTTAAGACCCATCTTTTCCGGCAGGCTTTTATGTTTTATGTGATTTATATATATATATATACTGTATATATGTGTGTGTATTAGGGCTGGGCAAAAAAATTGATTTTTCGATTAATCGGTTTTTAAAATGTGGCCGATTCAAAATCGATTCTCAACGGCCTCGAATCGATTTTTTCCATATAAAGGGCTCGCGGACGCGGTGCGGCGTCTTCTCGTCTCACTGCACTAGGCAAGCACTAAGCGCTGCAGCTGTCGATACACACTCGCGTTTAGGAGTCGGGACACGACGAAATATTCACTTGCACAATCGGGCCAGCATTGCATCGTAACCTATGATGGTAACTAACGTTTATAATTTTCACGTCTTTTTAAGTTTTAGTTTAAACATTCAAGCGATATTAAACCATCCCGTGCTCGCGCACTCTCAGAGATGTCTTTCACTGCGTGCACATACAGTAAAGCCAATCCGCCTCAAACAGCTCGCCTGAAACAAACGTTTTATCCCTGGATTATATCGCTTTAACAGTTAAAAACACGCGACATAATGTCAAAACTCTGGTATTGGTGAGTAACTTCGTAAAGACAGTCTAATGTCTTAAATAAGCATTAAACGCGTGTGACAGACAGACAGTAAAAATGAGACAGGGATCCGTTCTTAAAGTGAACGCAGCCATATGTGTCTGTCATTAATTCTGTTGAATTAAAACAATAGAATATAGCATTAATTCTAAGCAATCAGAATTAATAGCCTTTGTATTTAATTGTAGTCTTGGACTAAAAAGACTATCCAGTGTTATTTTACATTGGATTACTTTATTCAGTTTCTGTAGTATTTCTGACATACCAAAAAAACTCTTTATTCTATTCTATTTATTTGCTACTTTTTTCAGTTTAATTCGAAGATTGAAATCAAGCTTCCATGTGTTACTTAAACTCTTAACAAAAAAAAAAAAAAAAAAAAAAAAACATTTAGGTAAGATCAAAAAAATGTCTAAATATTTTTTTATTTATCTATATCTATCTCAAACATAAAATAACATAATCCTGTTTGATCAAGCTGTGTGACTGTTCTGACTTTTTTTGCATATTGCATCAAAATCCTGTCTTTTCTTTGTCTGCATTTAGTGCATCTAAAATAAAAAGAGTTTTATATACAGGTTTGTGGCTCTTAAAAAACTTTTGCTGGTAATTTCCTCACCCCCATGTCATCCAAGATGTCCATATTTTTCTTTCCTCAGTCGAAAAGAAATTAAGGTTTTTGATGAAAACATTCCAGGATTTTTCTCCATATAATGGACTTACATGGGAACCAGACGGTCCAAGGTCGAAAAGACAGTTAATAACAGTTTCAGATGCAGCAGACGATGAATAAGGGTCTTATCATGCGAAACGATCGGTTATTTCAAAACTTATTCCAAAAATGTAACTTTTCTAAGGACAAATGCTAGCCTAGCTCTATTCTGTGAGGCGCGTTTGTAACGTCACGTAATACGTAATTACGTTCAAAAGGTCACGGGCGACGTAGCCGGAAGTACAGAATCAAAATCGTCCGACATCGCTGTTTTACCTTTTAATTACTTTTTTGTAAACAGCGTTTGAGTTAGTTTGCACGTTCAACCTATGCGTTCAACTTGTAAACACTGACTCTGTACTTACGGCTACGTCGCCGTGACCTTTTGAATGTAATCCTGCTGCCGCCACAGAGTGCCATTTAGTTTTATATAAAGTTTAAATTATTTTGTTGTCTCAAATCGTTGATAATGTATACTGACTTTGCCCTATGCTGCAATAAATTTAGTTTTGCATTCATTTACATAAATCAGCTGCTTGAATGACAATTGCTGATGTAATTGGGTTTTCATGTGAGATTCTCAATTCATTCAGTTAACTGATGCTCTGAGGTAGTTTTCAGACTGCAGACTCAGCAACGATTGTATTTAATTGTACAGTACAATTATAACATAGAACAAACATCTTCATTTCATGTCATTAAACATAACAATATTGCTGGCCATACACTGATGAGAAAGTGAGTCCGGTGTGCGATACTTGGAGTTGTCCTAGACGTGGCGCAGCGCTGCGCTTCTCATTCGGTGTGCGACCCCCTTTACGGATGTGTATTTCACTGCCACTTCAATTCACTGTTCACACACACACACAAAGTCCCCACTTGGTTGGATAGATATCATTCAGAAAGTTCCCTCTTGGCTAGTGTGCAGCGACACTGCTGTGTTAATACATGTATATGTTAGTAATATAGACATGTGTGTGCAATGGCACATAACTATGGCAAGTAAATTGTTAGGGACTGCATAACAAAGCATAGAAAGTATATATGAAGAGAGAGCGTTAAATAAGAAAAATAGTATATATATATATATATATATATATATATATATACATAATGTATATAATAGATATATAATTTAACTGTAATGAAGACATATTTCACTGCCAGTTCACACACACACAAAGTCCCCACTTGGTTGGATAGATATCGTTCAGAATGTCCCCTCTTTGCCAGTGTACAGCGACACTGCTGTTAGTAATATAGAAATATATAGTTTTAGATCGGTAAGATTGTTTATGTTTTTAAAAGAAGTCTCTTCTGCTCACCAAGGCTGAAATTATTTGATAAAAAAAACAGTAATATTGTGAAATATTATTACAATTTAAAACAGCGTTTTTCTATGTGAATATATATATATATATATATATATATATATATATATATATATATATATATATATATAATGTATATAATAGATATATAATGTAAGCGTAATTAAGAAAGATTTCACTGCCAGTTCACACACACAAAGTCCCCGCTTGGTTGGATAGATATCGTTCAGAATGTCCCCTCTTCGCCAGTGTGGAGCGACACTGTTGTTAGTAATATAGAAATGTATAGTTTTAGATCGGTAAGATTGTTTATGTTTTTTAAGAAGTCTCTTCTGCTCACCAAGGCTGCAATTATTTGATAAAAAAAACAGTAATATTGTGAAATATTATTACAATTTAAAACAGCGTTTTTCTATGTGAATATATATATATATATATATATATATATATATATATATATATATAATGTATATAATAGATATATAATGTAAGCGTAATTAAGAAAGATTTCACTGCCAGTTCACACACACACAAAGTCCCCACTTGGTTGGATAGATATCGTTCACAATGTCCCCTCTTTGCCAGTGTACAGCGACACTGCTGTTAGTAATATAGAAATATATAGTTTTAGATCGGTAAGATTGTTTATGTTTTTAAAAGAAGTCTCTTCTGCTCACCAAGGCTGCAATTATTTGATAAAAAAACAGTAATATTGTGAAATATTATTACAATTTAAAACAGCGTTTTTCTATGTGAATATATATATATATATATATATATATATATAATGTATATAATAGATATATAATGTAAGCGTAATTAAGAAAGATTTCACTGCCAGTTCACACACACACACAAAGTCCCCACTTGGTTGGATAGATATCGTTCACAATGTCCCCTCTTTGCCAGTGTACAGCGACACTGCTGTTAGTAATATAGAAATATATAGTTTTAGATCGGTAAGATTGTTTATGTTTTTAAAAGAAGTCTCTTCTGCTCACCAAGGCTGCAATTATTTGATAAAAAAACAGTAATATTGTGAAATATTATTACAATTTAAAACAGCGTTTTTCTATGTGAATATATATATATATATATATATATATATATATAATGTATATAATAGATATATAATGTAAGCGTAATTAAGAAAGATTTCACTGCCAGTTCACACACACACACAAAGTCCCCACTTGGTTGGATAGATATCGTTCAGAATGTCCCCTCTTTGCCAGTGTACAGCGACACTGCTGTTAGTAGTATAGAAATATATAGTTTTAGATCGGTAAGATTGTTTATGTTTTTAAAAGAAGTCTCTTCTGCTCACCAAGGCTGCAATTATTTGATAAAAAAAACAGTAATATTGTGAAATATTATTACAATTTAAAACAGCGTTTTTCTATGTGAATATATATATATATATATATATATATATAATGTATATAATAGATATATAATGTAAGCGTAATTAAGAAAGATTTCACTGCCAGTTCACACACACAAAGTCCCCACTTGGTTGGATAGATATCGTTCGGAATGTCCCCTCTTCGCCAGTGTGGAGCGACACTGTTGTTAGTAATATAGAAATGTATAGTTTTAGATCGGTAAGATTGTTAATGTTTTTTAAGAAGTCTCTTCTGCTCACCAAGGCTGCAATTATTTGATAAAAAAAAAAACAGTAATATTGTGAAATATTATTACAATTTAAAACAGCGTTTTTCTATGTGAATATATATATATATATATATATATATATATATATATAATGTATATAATAGATATATAATGTAAGCGGAATTAAGAAAGATTTCACTGCCAGTTCACACACACACAAAGTCCCCGCTTGGTTGGATAGATATCGTTCAGAATGTCCCCTCTTTGCCAGTGTACAGCGACACTGCTGTGTAGCAATATAGACATGTATATGTTTGAGCATTATATAATGACACACCCACACACACACACATATATGTGTATAAGTATGTATAAGTTACAAAATGAAGACAAGATTTCACTGCCAGTTCACTTCACTGTTCACACAGACATACAGTTCAATTGCAGGCTATATGAGTCCCCTGTTGGTAAGGTAGACATCGGCCAGAGTTTCAGGTCCCCACTTGGCATGTTTTTTTAAAAATAAAAAAATGCATATTTAAAGTTATATTATGAAAAAAGACCTTAAAAGAGAATTTTGTACGTCATTTTTGTTTCTTCAAAATGACCAGAAACACTAGTCCCCTCTTGGCCAGTGTAGAGTGATAGTCCCCTTTTAGTAATATAGACGTGTATGTGTGTGTGTGTGTGTGTGTGTGTGTGTGTGTGTGTGTGTGTGTGTGTGTGTGTGTGTGTGTGTGTGTGTGTTGAACTAAGTTGAACTGACAAAACTTTTTTTTTCTAGTGTACATTACCTGCAGTCGTCACCGGTGTTACAGTTGAAGAGGCCAAGTACAGACTTAAGACATCTAAAAAATAATTATGAATAGAAATGAATCAACGTTACATAGAACTCAATGAAATATCAGTCAAATAAACATATATTAATATAAGCTTTTACTTAAAGTAACAGTTTGCCTCAAGTCAACTCTCAAGCCTTTTCTGTTCAAACTAACACAAAAATAAAAAATAAAAACCATTGCAGCACTACAGCAAAATCCTCAGTGTTAAAATAACACTCCAAAGTGTTTATATGAGTCCACACTCAGAGAGTGTTAAATGAACACTGAAGCGGAGTTAAAGTTAATGAGATAATTAAGTGAATAATTGAATGATGATTGAGCATTATTGAAGACACCTGATGATAACAAGCAGAATCAATGAAAGAGAAAATCATAGTTGATATGTTACCATTATGGAGATCAGTGTTTGCTTCAGTTGGTCTCTTGACCCTTAAGTCATTAACTTTAGATTTTTGTTCGGCTGCTGTACATGAGTTATAACAGCCAGATGATCAAACAGAAATGTGATCTGTTGGTATTGATTGTTTTATCTATAATCAATGCTTGTTCTTAATCACTGAACTCATTGTGAGCATAATTTTAGAGTTAAATTTACCTTACGGATAGGGCTGGGCGACATATCGCACGATATTGTAATGCGCATCTAATCAGTCGGCATCTAAAGCCGGTTCCTTGATTAGCAGTAAATCACCTTCACCTGCTTTCAGATGGAGCGGCATTTACTACAAAGAGCCAAATGCTCTTCGACAAAGAGTTCACTGACAAGCTGAGCCAAATCGCGTTAATATCGAGGACGTATCGCCAGTGATATTTAATGCGATATGGCTCAGCTTGTCAGTTAATTACGGCTCTTCGTCACGACAAAATCTCCCGTGTTAAATTAACACACCTGGGAGTGTATATGAGTCCACACTCAAGACACACTCAAGAGTGTTAAAGTTAATGAGATAATTAAGTGATTAAATGAGTGATGATTGAGCATTATTGAAGACACCTAAAGCAGAATCACAAGGAAAAAAAATCTAAAATTGTAAGCCACCGTTATGGAGATCAGTGTTTGCTTTAGTTGGGCTCTTGACACTTATATTATTAACTTTATATTTTAATTTGTTGTTGCATCGGAGTTTTATCTGCCAGATGAACAATCATAAAAAATTACAAAATGATGTTGGTCATATAATGACATTCATCATTTGAAATTTATGTTTGTGATTTATTTTGTTGGTTAGTGTATAACTGAGATTCTGCATAAATATCCAGAATGTTAAATATAATATAAAGAATTTCTCAAAAGTTGTTTTTTAAAAAAAAAAAAAACGTTCTTTTAGGCACACACAGAAGTCAAGATTTAGTCAATGCTTCTCAACAATGGTAACGAGCAGAATATTCAATTAGGAAAAGTAAATTACATAGACAATTCAGATCATAATTTATTCATACCGCAATGCATGATGGGAGACATTAATGAGTTGTGATTGGTGGCAACAAGGATTATTATTGTCACCACGGTTGAGATTCACAGGCTGATTATTGCTGTCTGTGATAATAAATTTAGTTGAAAGTTTTTTGTTCAGAAAATGTTAAAAAAATTAATTATTATAAGAAAAATAATGTAATCATATGCTGTGATTTCACAAAGCTATTGCTAATGAATTAAATTGACTCAGTAAGTTTATTTTTTCAGATTACAGCGTGATTATGTCTCTACATAGCCAACACTATCAGATAATACATTTCTTTGTTTGTTTGACTGTTATAAATCAGATGAGCCCTACTCTTGAGTGTTAATTTAACACTCATATCGTCCATCTGAAAGCAGGTGAAGGTGATTTACTGCTAATCAAGGAACCGGCTTTACTGATTAGATGCGCATTACAATATCGTGCAATATATCGCCCAGCCCTACTGGGCGATATATCTCACGATATTGTTATGCGCATCTAATCAGTAAAGCTGGTAATTAAGTGGTTAATTTAGTGAAGATTGAGCATTATTGAAGACACCTGATGATAACAAGCAGAATCTCTGAAGGACAAAATCACAAATTGTAAGTCACCGTTATGGAGATCAGTGTTTGCTTTAGTTGGGCTCTTGATCCTTATACCTTCACTTAAAATTTGTTTGTCTGCTGTTATTGATTTATAACAGTCAAATGAACAAAGACATCTGTGATCTAATGGTGTTGGTTATGTTTTGACATAAACATGCTGTGATCTTAAAAATGAAATGTATTCAGATGATTTGCTTTAACTTGTTAGCAACAGTTTTGTGGTTCTACTGCATGTCTGTATTTTTCTTATAACCTCCTAAAATATGTAATAAAAAATATTCTGATCAAATCATATCTTTGATTATATCTATATCTTTATTTAGAAACACAGACATCAATAATCAGCCTGTCTATCTCAACTGTGGTGACATTAATAGTCCTTGTTGCCACCAATCACAACTCATTAATGTCTCCCATCATGCATTGCGGTTTGAATAAATTATGATCTGAATTGTCGATGTAATTTACTTTTCCTACTTGAATATTCTACTCGTCACCGTTGTTGAGAATCATTGACAGATGGTCTGTGTGTGCCTTAAAGAAAGGTTTAAAAAAAAAAAAAAACTTTTGAGAAAACTGTTAATTTTATTTAGCATTCTGGATATTTATGCAGAATCTCAGTTATACACTAACCAACAGAATAAATCATAAACATACATTTCAAATTTAGAATGTCATTATATGACCAACATCATTTTATTATTGTTTATTTTTGTTCATCTGACAGATAAAGCTCAGATACAACAGCAAATTAAAATATAAAGTTAATAATATAAGTGTCAAGAGCCCAACAACAGCAAACACTCATCTCCATAACGGTGGCTTAAAGTTTTAGATTTTTTTTCCTTGTGATTCTGCTTTAGGTGTCTTCAATAATGCTCAATCATCTCTTATTTAATCACTTAATTATCTCATTAACTTTAACACTCTTGAGTGTGGACTCATATACACCCTCAGGTGTGTTAGCCCATTACTGCCCATCTCTGCCCTCTATACAAACAATACTAGATTTCTTCACTGTCACTGCTAGGAACCCCCCCCCCCCATCCCATATATACATATATATATATATATATATACACACACACAATATATATATATATACACACACATATATATATATATATATATATATATATATATATATATATATACACACATATATATATATATATATATACGCAAAAGCTGACACATGTTAGATAAAGTCATGTGTCTAACCCTGAGAAATCCACTGTAGCAATGGATTAACAAAAATCAATTGACCCTTCGCTAAGCCACGCCCGAAAACCACCACTGGCCAATCGTGGCTTTGCAACCGTAACTAGGCGCAAGAGGTCCGTCAAGCTTTCCATCGAGGGAAACATGCCGAAGCATGTTGTACATACGGATTGTGCAAATCTGACACCCGTTATCGTAAAAGTTTGGACGGGGGGGTGGAATTTTTTCACTTCCCGAAACCTAAAACCCAAGAGGATAAATGCAGGGCTTGGATAAAGCAGTGTGGGAGACCCCATGCACAACTAAATGTCACCAGGATTAACAAAAACACCTACGTTTGCTCTAAGGTAAGAGCATGCTAATGTTATCTAACGTTAGCTAGCTAACTCATCACAGCAATGCTTGAAAATAATGACGGTTCTTTGTTCATAATGCATATATTTGGACGTAAATGAAGATGAATAAATGCAAGACGGAGGCTCACTGACATACTTAAAAATATATTTCAGCATTTTGTTAATCAACGACCTAGCTCTGAGTACCCCAATCCGATCGCGGCTCTCCCGGCGTCTGCGTCAGTTTTAAGGAGGGAAGATCAGGGGACTTGCCGGAGATCTCCAAGGAAAAGGTTGGTATGCAAACTTAATCAGTTCATAAACAGTAGTCCCTTATGTGCTGTCAAACCTGTTTACTACCGTGTAGACTTTATTTGGGCAGCGAGATTTATTACAGAACAAATGCTCTCATGCTTTATACAAAGTGCATTTTATTTGTTTCTTGTAAGAAACCAATACAGGATCATAACAAAAGAGTAATACATTTTTATCCCATGGGGATATCAGTAGTTAAGTTATTATTAGTGTTTGCTCAAACAACTAACTAAACTAAACAATTTTTAATCTGATTTTTTACTGAATCATTTGTGACAAGAAGCCAGCACCTCAAACTCCACTGAGGACACATTTCACAGTACATCACAACAGAGTGACTCTACTTGTGGTAAGTTTAAATCACTATTTGTATCTGTTTTTAGTTACTGATTGCAAATGGGAAGGAAGTAATCAAAGAAAAACAAATCTAATTTGTCTTTCATCTCACCCCACTTTTCTACATCTAAATGTATCCGCTTCAAGTGATGGTCTTCTGCGCACATTACAAATAAGTCACACCAAGGCATGTCTGTGAGTCCCAGCTGCCCTATTATTTGGTAGTAATATGCGTGGCTCTCCTTTAGCTTGTAACCACCATCTGCCTGTCTTTGGAGATAGGAACAGTCTTCGCAGCTGTTCTTTGCTGGACATTTCATTTCCAAAAGGCCAAAACTTGTACCATCTACGACCTTCCGGTCTGGGGATGTGCCGAGGTGTGGAGCATGGGGGTTCACTACAAAGCCGCAAGGGTATACCAGATTACCTGTTACGCTCGAGTACTGCTGCGCTGCCACAGGTTCTAGCTCTACCCCTCTCTTTATTGCTTGGTCTGCATTTTGGATGTGCCCTTGATTCTCACAGCCAAGGTGTCAAAGTCAGCTCTCCGAGAGCATATTGTCTTGAACACACTTGACGTTAGTCGGGGAGCCCGGGCAAAATGCCAGATGTGATTTGTTTCTTGTTGTCTGGTCTCTCTTTCTAAAGCTAAAGACTGGGATGGTGTGATTGTCAATTTTCTGTAGCTGCACATATTTTTGCACAGAAATTTGACGGCTGTGTTGGCAGAGGGAAATCCGGGTAGTCGTTTGATGGCTGGTTTGCAGATGATGGTCCTGCAGAGTCGAGGAGAGGAAGCTGTAAAACAGGGGAAAATAACATAAATTAGTACCATTCCATGTTTTCTTTCTCTTTTTTGTAATTTACAGAACAACATGATATGGGCGACCATGGAGAGGAACTGAGAATTCTGCAGGACGCATTAGCCAATCAAAAGCAAGACCTCATAGATCTTAAGCTTCAAATCGAGGCAAAGGATAGCCAACTCCATCATCTTCAAAAGGAACTTCACCTCAGCTTTAAACCCAGAGATTTTAAACCAAAGCCATGTGCCTGATAATTTCCACTACTGCACAGGGTTTTCTTACGAGCAATTTAACAGCTTGTGTGAATTTTTTAACATTCCAACTGACCCAAGTGCACCACAAACACACATTCCTCTCTCATACAAACGTGTCAATAATGAGATCAAACAACTTTCACTGCATACTCAATTGTTACTGACCTTAATGAAATTAAGACAAAATTTGGACCTCAAATCCGTTTACAGAGTGTCAGCACACTGATCAACTCCTGGGTGGACTATATGTATTATAGTCTTGGCAAATTGTCTATTTGGCCACACAGGGATGTTATTTCTGAGAAATTGCCAGCTAAATTTAAGGAAGAATTTCCAAATACTTTTGCTATCTTAGACTGCACTGAACTTAAGATTCAGAGACCAAGCACACTAGTGTTTCAGAGTCAGACTTACTCCACCTACAAATCTACTAACACCCTTAAGTCTCTAGTGGCCTGTGATCCACGAGGTGCAGTCATTTATGTGTCTGCCCTCTTCACCGGAGCAATTTCTGACAAAGAGATTTTCAATAAGTGCAACATCCTTGACATTTTGAAGGGGTACATTCAATGTGGCTATCTCAATGTAGGAGATGGCGTGATGGTTGATAAAGGCTTTCTAATAGAGCAGAAAGTTGAGGAGATTGGTTTGCAACTTAACATTCCACCTTTTGCAAGAGCAAACAGACAGATGCCACATGCAGATGTTGAAATGACCAAAAGAATAGCCATGCACACGGTTCATGTTGAAAGAGCTATTGCAAAGATAAAGAAGTTTAAAATTGTGTCAGGCTAAATCCCGATTTCCCGGCTGAAGAACACAAATCAAATATGGTATGTAGTCAGCATGCTGTCTAACTTCCAGCCACATATCATCAAAGATTAAGGTGGTCTGTGTGAAGAAGAGTTAAGTGGTCAAGGAAGATCACACTGATGTGGTGCAATGTCCTGCACATTACATTTTTGTGTAAATTTCATATAAAGTACACAATAAAGAATATCTATTTTAATACTGCCTCATCTCACTGATGGCTCAAACCACTTCCTAGTGGGTATTTCTCTCCTCCTACAGTTATGTCAACAGGGGGTCTGTTAACCAAGTAGCTGATGGGTGCTCCTGTCTGCCTTTTTAATAAAGCAATTTTCTCCTCAGTAACTGAGAAGGTCCTGGAAGAGAATACCCTATCAATACAAAACTAGGGGTTTTATATGACTAAATGACTTGGAAACCTGCCTCTCTAATGTTATTGTTTGTATATTATAGTATCGTCTTATTTTCATTAGGCTATTGATTGAATTGACATGTTTATAATTTATATTCTCCTTAATGTAGTCTTACCAACATTTTAAAACTGTCACTGTTCATTTGAACTATTGCGGTGTTTTTATTTCTGTCACTTTGGACAAAAGCTTCTGCCAAATCACATAACTATAACCAAATCAACTTACCTGCTTCCTGTATACCGACAGTCGATTGGTCGCCGCATACGGTTTTCATTAGCTTTAGCAACAACTACAGATGATATTGGCACTGCCCTTATTTTGTTACCCCTTGGCTTGTGCCACTGCTGTGGTAGACTCGTGCAGGCGGACGTTGTATGAGATGCATCTCTAGCTCTTGCCAGGTCCAAGGTGTAGATTAGACCCACGACGTATGAGCAGTAGCCTGGCGCGCTAAAAAAAATGTTATTATTGCAAAGTGGTCAGGTTAATGTCGCTGTAAAATAAGTTTGATTTATAATAGATTATTTTCACATTTCACTTAACTTACCCTGCTGTGCATGAACATAGCTGTTCCTCAATTTGTTCGTTTCCCAGTTGAACTGTCAGCGTATGAGGCGGCTGCTGCTTACGTTAGCTTCTATTTTGATTACATTATTCTCTAATCAGTTGCAAAGAATTTCGTGGATATATCCCTCGAATGCATACTGCAGTCCCTTTTGTATGGCTCTGTCAGATATTTGACCTGTTTGCCAAAAATTAGTAAATATCTCCTTGGGAATGTCTGATACCGTCGGTGCATACATACTGTAATAAACGTGCCAGCCGCGAAAGCTTGACAGGCGTAGCAACAGTAACTATGGAGGGCGGGGCTTAGTGAAGGGTCAATTGGATGAAACAATATGTTGCTACTGTATTTTCTACAGTAAGGTACTGGCAACAACAGCAGATATTTTTATTGAATTATAGTCGTCCAGTGAATATTTTATTCTTCTGACACAAGCACACATCTATCCAATGGTACAGAGCGGTGTTTCCTAAAAGCAACTCATTTTCTGAGTTTTTTTAACATTAATATGAGTTCCCCTAGACTGCATTTGGTCCCCTGGTGTCTAGAATTTTCAATTGGATCCTCCCTCCCTCGGCCGCCTCAGGAGCCGCCTTCCAGAGGGGGGAGTAATGTCATGTTTTGCCTGTTCTCGTTTCTTTTTTAAGGAATTTTAGCATGTTCCTCTTTTGTTTCATGTCTCTTCATCACTAGTTTGTCATGGCTATTCATTGTTTCATTAATTAGAGCATGAATAAAAGTGTTTGACTCACCTTGGCAGATGACTCCAGCATCTTCATGGTGCCCACAGTCGTGTGACCCCCATGCATTTGATGAACAGTTTGCCAGTGTAGATTCATTCCCACGGCACTGGACATCATCCAACCATATTTGTCCAGAACCTTGTCCAAAATAAGCATTAGTCTTTACCTCTTGAACACTCCCACAGCCCAGTTCTCTACACACCACTGCTGCGTCTGAAGAATCCCACAGATCATCACACACTGTTCCCCATATTCCATTGTGGATAACCTCCACTCTTCCAGAACAGAGGTTAGGTCCATTCACCAACTTGACAGCTATTAACCACAAAGCAATAGAGAGAGAGAACAACAAGGTCATTAGGGCTGAAATGATCCCTCGCGTTACTCGAGTTACTCGATTTACTCGATTACAAAAATTCCTTGAGGCAAAAAATCTGCCTCGAAGCCTCGTTAAATTCCTATGACGGGCACTTTACGCGCACGCAGGGATCTGATTGTTTCACACGGACCGTTATTCAGGAAGCACACCATAGCGCATGATACATTTGACTTCATAAATGGCAGAGAATGTCTAAAGTTTGGGATCATTATATGGTTATAAAGGGAGAGAACAAGATGCAATCTGTCTGCAAAGTATACCTGGCAGGGCACGCATTCAGCGTGAGACTTGCGCAATTCGATTTCTCACGCTAAAGTGTCAATCCCTTCGGTCAAATGCCTGAAAGATGAGTTCGTCTATAGATCTACCTGTTGAGCCCCTCGTGATCGACTAGTTTTACCGCCACATATTAATTCGCAAGTTAAAATATCCAGTAATCTAGTGCGAGCACGCATGAGAGATGTTGAGCTCCTAACCGCGGCTCGCGCACGACGGCAGAGGTAAGCGAGCGCGTGCACCCATGTCTCTCTCACGCGCCAGTCAGACATATTGCGGCAATTCATCATATGCTTAAACTTTTATGTAGCCACGCAACATTCACCGGGACGTGATGGAGGAACAACCATTGTGAGACACACAGACACACTCTGATGTTTGTCTTGAGATTACAGTTGAAAAAGTCTGATTCTTATTTATAATTGTTTTATTTCCATTTATTTATTTTTTTTTTTTAATTGTACACATATGTGTACCTGTTTGGGTTGATATTTTATATTAATTTATTTTTGTTTCCAGGTGGGTAATTTGCAGAAGGTGCAATCCTTTTTTTGTAATGTTGTATTAAGAAGACAAAACTAAGGCCAAATGGCCTTTACAATTTAAGTTTGTATTCAAAGTTTTACATGTTATGGGCTACATGTGACATGTTTTACAGTAAATTGTTTTAACTGTATTGTTATATAATTGTTGGCACTGGCACTTACAAACACTAAATGGGTAAAAATTGCAATAATTAGTTGTGGAGCCAAATGTTGCAGTTGGAATAAATACCTCTATTTTTTTTAAAGAAATAAAAGCCAAACACCTTATCATTTTCGTAATACATTATTTGTTTTGGTTGCTTAAAAACACACAAACAAATTATCAGATTACTCGATTATTCGATCGATTAAGTGCTAGATTAATCGATTACAAAAAGAATTGATAGCTGCAGCCCTACAGGTCATTAAGTTTTTCGTTTGTTAATTTTTGTTTGTTTTTATCTTTGATGAGATAACAAACAAAGTGGTAATAATAGTGGAGTTCACTCCTCCTCAGCATCTTTGACTCCAGTCGTGTTCATTGTCACTGTTGAAGCTGACAAATTGAACAAACACACAAATACACAACAAAGTTATGTTTAGATGAAGATGTTGACATGTCAGATTGATTGCAGTGCTTCATGTTTTTCAGTTCTAATGAACTTTTTAGGCTATTTTACAAGTTTTGTGAAAAGCAGATCTGGTTCTAATGCAAAGTTGTATAATTCCTGTCTGTGGTGCTGCACTAGTTTGTACCTGGCCTATTACAGAAAAAGACAAATGAACAAAGTCTATTACAGTTCCAGAACAGATTTCTCCAAATGCATGGGCTTCCCCACACTGAGAGTGATACCATCAAAGGGATGGTAAACAAAAATAATTGTTTTATTCTCTAAACCATTCACCTTCAACATGCTAAGAAAGTCGACTGCAAAAATTCCAAGCATAAAGTGTGTGGAACAAAACTCAATCTCTGACATTGAGACCAGGCCAATTAATTTAGACCATGTCACCAACTGGGCAAAAAGTTCCAAAGTTCTAAAATAAGCTTAATGTACTCGTAAGCTGCGTCCCACTTCCAAGGCTGCACACTTCGAAGGCAGATTGTGTCACTGTTGGGCAACAAAGGCTCCTTCAAATGCGGCCTCCAAATGGGTCCTTCGTTTCCCATGAAGTGAAGGATACAACAGATGGATTCTGGTGGAGTACTGGACTGGTACTGGTGGAGCTGGATAATAAGTTGTGTGGTCCGCCCCTTCCTCCAGTATTTGAATTCAGTTTGGAGAGAACGATTTGCTGATCACTTATTGTGCTCAGTTCCCTCCTACTACTACTACTACTAATAATAATAATACATTTTATTTCAGGGCGCCTTTCAAGACACCCAAGGACGCCTTACAGAGAAAAATTAAAACAGAACATTAAAACTAGCCAAAATTAATATCAAGATAAAATCAAGTTGGTACAGTCAAAGAATAAAATAAAGTCCCAATGAAAATCTAAGTAGAATAAGCTAGTCTGAACAGATGAGTTTTAAGTTGAGATTTGAATTGAGGAAGAGAGTCTATTTGACGGATGTGAGATGGGAGAGAATTCCACAGACGTGGTGCAGAACGGCTAAAGGCTCTAGCCCCCATGGTGCTCATTCTGAATGTTGGAACAGATAAAATACCAGCAGTGGAGGAGCGAAGTGTTCGAGGAGGATTGTATGGAAGAAGCAGATCAGAGAGGTATGAAGGGGCCAGATCATGGAGAGCTTTGAAGGTTAACAGAAGAACTTTGTAATTGATCCGGTAAGGTACAGGAAGCCAATACATAGAGCTGAATAAAAATCGGTGTGATGTGGTCAGTTGATCTTGTATTGGTGATAATACGAGCTGCAGAGTTCTGAATGGATTGCAAGCGATGGAGAAGTGGTGCCCATGAGGAGAGCGTTGCAATAGTCGATGCGGGATATGATCAGAGCCTGAACAAGGATGTGTGTATTGTGCTGGGAGAGGGAGGGTCGGAGTCTTGAGATGTTACGAAGGTGAAAGTAAGCAGTCCGAGTAATATTACTGATGTGAGGGCCAAAGGAAAGTGCGCTGTCTAGGATGACACCAAGACTTTTGACTTGGGAGCAGATCGGAAACAGAGAGCCATCAAGTGATATGTCAAACAGATGATTTTTAGAAAGTGTAGCCTTAGAACCAATTAGGAGAACCTCACTTTTATTTCCATTATGTTTGAGAAGGTTGATTGACATCCAGTTGTTGATAGCTTGAAGACAAGAGGTGAGGGTGGAGGGGAAGAGAGGTGTTCGGTTTTGTGGAGAGATAAAGTTGAGTATCATCAGCGTAGCAGTGAAAATTGATCCCAAAGTGACGAAGAATGTTGCCAAGAGGTAGTATGCAGATGATAAAGAGCAGTGGTCCCAGCACTGAGCCCTGTGGAACACCATGTTTGACTGTAGAAGTTTTTGATGTGACATTTTTTCCCTGAATGAACTGTTTTCTATTTTGTAGATATGACCTGAACCAGTCTAGTGCATTGTTAGTGATCCCAATGGCAGCCAGACGTTCCAACATAGTTTTGTGGGAGATGGTATCAAATGCAGCAGTGAGGTCGAGTAGAATTAAGATAGTTAAAAGACCATTGTCAGCAGCAAGTAAGAGATCATTTGTGATTTTTACCAGGGCTGTTTCAGTGCTATGGTTGTGGCGAAAACCATACTGAAAAGGTTCGTAGAGATTATTGTTGTGTAGGTGAGCTTGAGGTTGAGTTGCTATGGTCCGTTCCAGAAGTTTGGTGATAAATGGAAGGTTGGAAATGGGTCGATAATTGTTATGGTCATTAGGATCCAAACCAGGTTTCTTGAGAATAGGGGTGACAGAAGCAGTTTTGAGGGAGGTAGGAACAGTGGATGTAAGCAGGGAAGAGTTGATTATGGATGTTATAGAAGGTGAGATAGAGAGCAGACAGGTTTTGACCAGGATGGTAGGGATAGGGTCAAGCGAACAGGAAGAATTCTTGGACTTAATGATGAGTCTAGTAATTTCTTCAACTGATGCAGGCTGAAAAGTTGATAGGATGGATAAAGGTGGGTCCAGTGTGGAAGTCCAAGATGGGCAGTTATATGCAGAGGTAACAGAGTTCAACTGGTGGTGAATATCAGTAATTTTTGTACTGAGAAAATCCAAGAATGAATCACATTGAGCTATGGAGGTCCAATGAATTGCAGCGTCAACAGGTTTAAGTAAATTATTAATTGTGTAAAATAAAATCCGAGTGTTGTTTCCATTTGAATTGATAATATCGGAATAAAAAGAGGATTTAGCAGCACTTTTGTATGAAAGATGATGATCAGCATACATTTGTAGATGGATGGTTAGACCAGTTTTCTTAGACAGTCTCTCCAATCTTCGACCCATGGTTTTCATATGTCGGAGTTCAGAGGTGTACCATGGAGAAGACCTGGTAAATGAGACTAAGAGAGTTTTCAAGGGAGCTAAGGAATTTAGTGAATGGGATGAACAGTCATTGTAATGATCCACCAGGTTAGCAGTACAGAGTGAGGGGGAAGTAGGACAAATCGAAGTATTAACTAATCTATTAAGATCATCTGGGTTAATGTTTTTAATATTACGGAATGACATGGGGCGCTTCGAGTTTAATATAGGGAGTGGCAAAATGATATCAAAGAAAATCATTTTATGGTCAGAGATGGGAAACTCCATGGAATTTAAGTTGCATGGTGTAACTCCTAAACAGCAAACCAAATCTAAAACATGGCCTTTATTGTGAGTTGGGAAATTAATATACTGAGTAAGGCCAAAACTATCTAAAACAGAAATATATTCTTTAGTGCAGGTGTCGGTTTGTTTATCACAATGGATATTGAAGTCACCCATTAAAATTATATTAGGACACAATGCACATAAATCAGATAAAATAGCAGTAAGTTCGCTAATAAAAACTGCAGAAGGTCTTGGAGGACGATAAATGGACACAATAAGAGTTGGGGTATGATCATTCAGTTGAACCGTCAAGATTTCAAACGAAGACGGCTCTGTAACAGTGACCGGCGAGACTTTGAGTTTCTCGCGATAGATTAAAGCGAGACCACCACCTCTTCCCGAGAGGTGTGGTTTGGAGGTGTAAACGAACTCAGGAGGTGATGTATGGTTGAGGTGGAAGTAATCCTCAGGCTGTTGCCAAGTCTCAGTAAGACACAAAAAGTCGACTTTTAAATCCACAATAATGTCCGCGATTAAAAGTCCTTTGTTGGAGAGAGATCGGACATTAATAAGTGAACATTTTAATCCTTTAAATTAAACAGCGGGGTCAGCTGACAGAGGAGTTAAAACACTATGATCCACCTTTCTCTCTACGCTGCGTGGTTTGCGATGACCAGTAGACCAAAATGAGCTGATGGAATTAGAGTTATTGTATGAGAAGTTCCTGCGGGATCCACGGTGGATGTATTTTGGTCGGCGAAGAATATCACGTTGGCTGAGGAGGCAGGACGAGGCCGCCGAACGTAATCGAAGCCGGTGGAGTTCTGCTGCCGAGTAAGACAGCCGTGGGATGGCTGTTACGATGGTGACAAGCAGTATAATCCAAAGCAACATTTTGAACGTCCACATATTGCCGCTTCGATGATGGTGCAGGATGGGAGGCTCCGACAACAGGCAGTAGGTCGGTAGCAAACAGTTGATGTGAAAGCAGTTAGCAGCAGCAGAGTAAGTCGTAAATGTTGTCAGACATATACTTTATAAACTAGAACTAAATCAAAGCAAATGTTCAGCAATCAGCAGAAGGTTAAGTCGAATATTGCCAGACATAAACTTAGCATATCGTAGAATTCAAAACAATTCTATCGTAGAATTCATTCGGTGAGCAGCGGCAGCAAGACACGCCAGCGTTCACTCACCGAGCATGGAAGGTGATGAAGCTGGTAATGTGAAAGCTGTCATCTCCAATGGTTCTGTCCGGCATCAAGGTCCCTTAATTTCCATTGGGTCTGCCCTCGACCTAAGTCTTCCTCTTCTCCTCTGTGTCTGTCGGTCCAGTCCAGTTTGCAACCCACCTTCATCACAGATGGTACTTTCCAACTTCAAGTCTCCTTCATCGCCACTGGTCCTAACCAGATCAAATATTTTGTTGCCACTAATGATACCCCCACCTAGCCTCCCTCTCCCACCTCCTCTGCCCAACCAAGTCAGTCCTTAGGTCCCACCTTTGCTGGCTCAGTCCCTCAGCCTCCACTATTTGCTCTACCCTGCTCAGACCAGCCTTGGGAATCAGACTCGCCAGCTCAGCCCGGGGGTGTCTATTCCAGTGCTCAACCTCAGACCTCCAGGACTGAAGCTCCACCGAAGCTTGTCGAGCAGTCGACTCCACGAGCTTTGGCTATTTTTCTCTTCTCTGCATCTCAGACGCGCCGATCTAGAATCTTCCCTATATGACATCATACGGGGGAAAGGTTACTCCCCTTTCTCTGCTTTGCCCGCCCAGAGAATTTGGACCGACCATGAAAAAACAAGCTAGAAACAGGAAGTATGAACACACAGGCACGATTTAAGTTTTTCCTAGAGAAATATCATGGCTTGCAAACGAGCGAAGCATGGCAGTTGCCCAGTGTTCGGATGTACAAATGAACACAAAAGTATTTTTTTGTTCCTTCATCCGAGCCTCTGATGAAACAATGGGTTAATTTTATTTTCTCTGGAAATAAAGGAGACAGGTACACAGCAAATTTTTTTTTCAAAAACAATGTAAGGAAATTACATTGATATAAACATGAGTTTTAAACACGATGGCCACATTTGACCTAGTTTTTAAACTTGGACGAAGGTTCGATGAACGTCTATATCGGACGTGCAACACGTCAAAAAAACACGTCATAAAAACTTTAATTCTGGCTCCTCAGTGGACGTCTTTTCAGCATCCGACTTTTGTGACAAAGACGTTGAAAAGACATCTTTTGGACATCATGCTGTTTAGTGGGCAGTCTATCTAATGTTGGTCCACCAATAGATTTGAAATATTTTTGTAGTTTTGGCCAGATTACTAGTTTTGAATGAGTGATCTGAAAGGTTTTCAGACCGAAATGAACGGGTCCAGATCGGATCCCGATAGGGTCTGCCGCGGATCTAGTCTGGATCCGCAATCCTTATCCCCACATAGCAACTGTGTCACGGTTGGTAAATCCTATGTCTTCTTCTCGTCTCGTGTTTCTGTTATTGTTGTGTGTGTGTGCGCTGATGGGGGGGCGTGCCGCTCTATCAGCGCTCATCAGCAATCATCACCACCAGCTGCAGTTAATCTTCTTGTGTATATATTCTCATCAACTTCTCATCTCCTTTGTCAGATCGTTGTTTGTGGTTCCCGGTGTGTTGTCTCCTGTCTCGCTAATTCGTGTTCAGCTCTGGCCCTTGTTCTCTGTCATTTGGATTTGTTCATCGTTGGATTCACCACCACCATCACCACAGCACCCTGCACCGGACCATCGGATCCCCTGCGTCACTATCTCTGCATGTTAATGGACTGTCTGTGTGTGTTCGTCAAGCTTATAATTAAATAGAGTTTAACTGCACTTGCTTCCTTGATTCTATCATGACAGAACGATCTGACCAAAGCATGGAAGCAGCGGAAGACTCGCAACGATCACTGAACGAGTTTGTGGGAAGCTGTCTACAACGGATGGACACACAGGAGAAGAACCTCAACGACACAGCTCGCGCTGTACAGGCATTAGTGACGCAGGTGTCTGGGCTCACCCAACAGATTCAACACCTTCGTCTTCCCACTGCGCCACCCGCACCGCTGAATCCTCCAACACCACCACCAGCGGACCCATCCCAGTCAGAGCCTCGCCTTCCTACTCCAGAGCCTTATGCAGGTGAAGAGAATTTTGTCGAGCATTTCTGACCAGATGTACTATGCATTTCTCCCTGCAACCCAGGACGTTCCGCGAGGAGGCAACCAAGGTGGCGTTTGTATTGACTCTTCTGACTGGGAGAGCGGCGCTATGGGGGGCAGCGGTGTGGGAGAGCCAAGACGACTGCTGTTCCTCGTTCCAGAAACTCTCCGATGAGATGCGGCGAGTGTTTGATCGGGCCGCATCAGGAAGAGAGGCTGCCAGGGTGTTGACGGAACTGCGTCAGGGTGACAGATCAGTATCAGACTTTTCCATCGAGTTCCGAACCCTGGCAGCCGAGAGCAAATGGAACGAGGAGGCGCAGTGGGACATGTTCCTGCATGGGTTGGCTGACCGCATCCAGAAGGAGATCTACGCCCTGGACCTGCCCACCAAGCTAAATGATCTCATCGCGTTGGCGTTAAGAGTGGATGCACGTCTTTCTCGAGTCAAGAGCCGAGGTCAACACGATCGTTTCTCTGGAGGCATCGAGGGGCAGCGTTCAGGAGGCGAGGGAGCGGTCAGCCCTACCTACGATCACGAGCCCATGCAGGTGGGTCGAGCCCGGCTTTCCCGGGAGGAGAAGGAGAGGCGGAGATCCCTGGGCCTTTGTCTGTACTGTGGGGGAGCGGGACATTTGGCGTTTCATTGTCCGTTAAAAGGTCCAGCCCGACAGTAAGAATGAGGCTACTGTCGGGTGGGATCTCTGCCGAGAAGACCTCATCGACATCTACCTTCCTCCCGGTAAGGCTCCGATGGTCAACTCACCTCCACGATTGTCGAGCACTACTGGACTCTGGGGCGGAAGGTAATTTCATGGACCATTCATTTGCTAAGAAACTTCATATTCCCCTCAAACCCCTCGCACACCAGATTCATGTACACGCTCTCAACGGCCAAAGACTCCCCACTATCTCATGGATCACTGAAGACATCACCCTCATCACTTCAGGCAATCACTCAGAGACTATTTCCTTTTACATTCTGGACACTCCATTAGCCCCTATCGTTCTTGGTCACCCATGGCTCACCCGTCACAACCCCAAAATAGACTGGCAATTCAAATCAGTAGCATCATGGAGCAGTTTTTGTCATAAGTCTTGTCTTGTGTCTGCTTGTCCGTCTGTCTCTTCTCGTGTGTTACAGGAGGAAACAGTGGATTTATCAAACGTGCCCACGGAGTATCGGGAGCTGAAGGAAGTGTTCAGTAAGTCTCGGGCTGATTCTCTTCCTCCGCATCGTCCCTATGACTGTGCTATAGACTTATTGCCAGGTACGTCTCCGCCTAAGGGCAAATTATATTCACTCTCAGTCCCTGAGAGAGAGGTCATGGAGAAATATATTTCTGATTCTCTAGCAACGGGATTCATCCGCCCTTCCTCATCTCCAGCGGGGGCGGGGTTCTTTTTTGTGGGGAAGAAGGATGGATCGTTGCGACGTTTAGTGTCCAAGAATCCCTCTTCCTGGAGCCAGCAGTTGTCTATGGTGGAGTACGCCCACAACACGTTGCCAGTGTCATCCACGGGCCTATCACCATTTAAGTGTAGTGTAGGTTACCAGCCACCTATCTTTCCTAGTCTGGAATCCGAAGTCGCGGTCCCCTCCGCCCACGCCTTCGTCCAGCGGTGTCGCCGCACTTGGACTAGAGCCCGTGAGACTCTACTCCAAGTGGGGGCGCGCACCAAGGTCAAAGCCGATCGCCACCGGCGGAGACCCCCCGTATACGTCGTCGGTTCTAAAGTGTGGCTTTCAACTAAGGACATTCCACTCCGTTCCATTTCGAATAAACTTGCACCCAAATTCATTGGCCCGTTTGCTGTCACCAAAATCATTAGTCCGGTGACAGTCCGTCTGAATCTTCCTCCAGTGTACAGGAGGATTCATCCCGTTTTTCACGTTTCCAAAGTCAAACCTGTCTTTTATGCTCGCATTAATCCGCCAGTCCCGGTTCCCCCCCGCCGCGTCTCGTAGATGGGGAACCCTCTTATTCGGTCAATCGTGTGCTGGACTCGAGACGGAGGGGGCGCGGATTCCAGTACCTGGTGGACTGGGAAGGTTACGGTCCGGAGGAGAGAAGTTGGGTACCGGCCAGAGACATCCTGGATCACTCCCTTATCGATGATTACAATCGGCAGGTAAGGGAGTCTGGGAACGCCAGGAGGCGTTCCTAGGGAAGGGGGTACTGTCACGGTTGGTAAATCCTATGTCTTCTTCTCGTCTCGTGTTTCTGTTATTGTTGTGTGTGTGTGCGCTGATGGGGGGGCGTGCCGCTCTATCAGCGCTCATCAGCAATCATCACCACCAGCTGCAGTTAATCTTCTTGTGTATATATTCTCATCAACTTCTCATCTCCTTTGTCAGATCGTTGTTTGTGGTTCCCGGTGTGTTGTCTCCTGTCTCGCTAATTCGTGTTCAGCTCTGGCCCTTGTTCTCTGTCATTTGGATTTGTTCATCGTTGGATTCACCACCACCATCACCACAGCACCCTGCACCGGACCATCGGATCCCCTGCGTCACTATCTCTGCCTGTTAATGGACTGTCTGTGTGTGTTCGTCAAGCTTATAATTAAATAGAGTTTAACTGCACTTGCTTCCTTGATTCTATCATGACAAACTGACTCCGGAACGGATCTGCCGCGGAGGTAAGAACAAGGTCCGGAACAGAGTCCACTTGCACAGCGCAACAGATCCGGAACAGATAAGGATTGCAGATCCAGACTAGATCCGTGGTTATCTAAAGTAAACTTGTTTGACTTTAATTCACATAATTTTTTTTTAAATATTACTTTTTCTAAAATTATAGTCCTACTTAAAAAAAATAATCCCAATATATATCCAAATCCCAATATATATCGCCTTATGGACAGTATCGAAATATAGTGCAATATATTGAATCGTGACCCATGTATCGTGATACGTAACGTATCGCCAGATTCTTGCCAATACACAGCCCTAATATTATACAATATCAACTGATGTTTGATTTTGTGTTTATTATTAATATCTACTGCTAGAATAATAATTGTACCCAATAAATTAGATTATAATACATCTGCCTCCCAATGCATTACTTTTGTGATAGCCTATAATAAGTGTAAGCATTAACATGTATTTTTATATCTGACTGAGAGTATTTCAACATGTCAGCGGGAAATTTACGGACACACATTTAGGGATGGACCAATACCATCTTTTTCAGAATCAATCCAATCTGATACAAAAAATTCTGAGTATCGAGTAAGCCACACAGTTACAGCGCAGCGCCTCGAGTCCGCATTGAAAAGTTCAAAGAGCAAAGAAAATACATATTGATGGAAAGTGTATTATACAGTATCTATCTATGCAATAGTTTGAGCCTTTTCTTTTAACAGTTTTAAATTTCAGTTACTGTGCGCATGAAGAACAATTATAGTGCTCTGACTCTAGTGTTGTGATCTAACCGACAGTGTAGAAAGTAACATGATTAAGTTGCAATAAAGTCCAGCTAGATCAAGTTGTTTTATGCGGCATCAGGAGCCGCCTTCCGGAGGGGGGAGTAATGTCATGTTTTCCCTGTTCTGGTTTAATTTTTAAGGACTTTTAGCATGTTCCTCTTTTGTTTCATGTCTCTTCATCACTAGTTTGTCATGGCTATTCATTGTTTCATTAACTAGAACATGAATAAATGTGTTTGACTCACCTTGGCAGATGACTCCAGCATCTTCATGGTGCCCACAGTCGTGTGACCCCCATGCATTTGATGAACAGTTTGCCAGTGTAGATTCATTCCCACGGCACTGGACATCATCCAACCATATTTGTCCAGAACCTTGTCCAAAATAAGCATTAGTCTTTACCTCTTGAACACTCCCACAGCCCAGTTCTCTACACACCACTGCTGCGTCTGAAGAATCCCACAGATCATCACACACTGTTCCCCATATTCCATTGTGGATAACCTCCACTCTTCCAGAACAGAGGTTAGGTCCATTCACCAACTTGACAGCTATTAACCACAAAGCAATAGAGAGAGAGAACAACAAGGTCATTAGGGCTGAAATGATCCCTCGCGTTACTCGAGTTACTCGATTTACTCGATTACAAAAATTCCTTGAGGCAAAAAATCTGCCTCGAAGCCTCGTTAAATTCCTATGACGGGCACTTTACGCGCACGCAGGGATCTGATTGTTTCACACGGACCGTTATTCAGGAAGCACACCATAGCGCATGATACATTTGACTTCATAAATGGCAGAGAATGTCTAAAGTTTGGGATCATTATATGGTTATAAAGGGATTTAATTTGCAGAAGGTGCAATCCTTTTTTTGTAATGTTGTATTAAGAAGACAAAACTAAGGCCAAATGGCCTTTACAATTTAAGTTTGTATTCAAAGTTTTACATGTTATGGGCTACATGTGACATGTTTTACAGTAAATTGTTTTAACTGTATTGTTATATAATTGTTGGCACTGGCACTTACAAACACTAAATGGGTAAAAATTGCAATAATTAGTTGTGGAGCCAAATGTTGCAGTTGGAAATAATACCTCTATTTTTTTTAAAGAAATAAAAGCCAAACACCTTATCATTTTCGTAATACATTATTTGTTTTGGTTGCTTAAAAACACACAAACAAATTATCATATTACTCGATTAATCGATCGATTAAGTGCTAGATTAATCGATTACAAAAAGAATCGATAGCTGCAGCCCTACAGGTCATTAAGTTTTTCGTTTGTTAATTTTTGTTTGTTTTTATCTTTGATGAGATAACAAACAAAGTGGTAATAATAGTGGAGTTCACTCCTCCTCAGCATCTTTGACTCCAGTCGTGTTCATTGTCACTGTTGAAGCTGACAAATTGAACAAACACACAAATACACAACAAAGTTATGTTTAGATGAAGATGTTGACATGTCAGATTGATTGCAGTGCTTCATGTTTTTCAGTTCAAATGAACTTTTTAGGCTATTTTACAAGTTTTGTGAAAAGCAGATCTGGTTCTAATGCAAAGTTGTATAATTCCTGTCTGTGGTGCTGCACTAGTTTGTACCTGGCCTATTACAGAAAAAGACAAATGAACAAAGTCTATTACAGTTCCAGAACAGATTTCTCCAAATGCATGGGCTTCCCCACACTGAGAGTGATACCATCAAAGGGATGGTAAACAAAAATAATTGTTTTATTCAAAGTATACCTGGCGGGGCACGCATTCAGCGTGAGACTTGCGCAATTCAATTTCTCATGCTAAAGTGTCAATCCCTTCGGTCAAATGCCTGAAAGATGAGTTCGTCTATAGATCTACCTGTTGAGCCCCTCGTGATCGACTAGTTTTACCGCCACATATTAATTCGCAAGTTAAAATATCCAGTAATCTAGTGCGAGCGCGCATGAGAGATGTTGAGCTCCTAAAGGCCAATTTATACTTCTGCGTCGAGGGTACGCCGTAATGTGCGGCGTTGGCTACGCACGTAGGCGACGCCGTTATGAGCATTTATACTTCTGCGTTCAGGTCTTGTTGCTCTGCAGTACTGCTCCGAAACGCTAGTTGGCGGCGGAAAGTTTTAATGTTCCACTGTGTATAGATTCCTCGCGGCTAGGTTACTACAAGCAATAGCGACTGAAAGAGAGCTGATCATGTTGGAGTTGGAGCTTATTGAGGTGGAAAAACAGTTCACTTTAGTGAAATTACTAAAACTGAAAGGCAGAAATGAGAGAAGACGTCGGAGGAGATGGTACGTGTGGAAATCACAGACAGTGGTTGAAATGCGTGAGAAGGTACACGCGGAAATGCGTAGGAGGAAATGCGATGCTACCAAGCCGACCAATCACAGATCTTGCGGTCCGCGTCGTCGCGACGTGTAGTTACATTTTTGAGGAGGTGCGCGTCAGGCGACGGCGAAGGGTACGCGCAATGGGACGCGTCTGTGCGTATGCTACGCCGTACCTACTGCGCGCACCCTACGCAGAAGTATAAATTGGCCTTAACCGCGGCTCGCGCACGACGGCAGAGGTAAGCGAGCGCGTGCACCCATGTCTCTCTCACGCGCCAGTCAGACCAATGGGCTATATGCACGCATAAATTCCGCATTTGACGCAAGGATGCTCGTCCATTTCCGGTTGTGGAGATTAAAGCGGAGGAAAACCGAGGAAAACGGGACTATGGCAGACTATTCTGGCCGCTGCTTCATACATGTATGTCACATCACATCACATTGGATGGGTGATCGGGAGTGAACGCTGGCGTGGCTGTCGCCGCTACTCTCCGGTAGAACTTTGGCATACATTTTGACAAACACCAGCGAACTCTCCGACAGACAGTGCTTCAATCTGAACACATTGAATCATTATATTGCCTGTATAACACTGGTTGCTGCTTATGACCAGTAACTATTGGATTAATGCTCTCCTGACTGCGTCCTTATCATCGCTGCTGATTACCTGAGGATCCTCGGCCCCCCGCTTCCCTCCAGGATGATGTGGATTTACCGGTCAACTTTCTGTTTCGTGCTCGGCTGGCTTTTGGTGTCTCTTGCCCACCTGCAAGTTGACGCTCTGTTCCAGTACTCTGTTGCTGAGCTTTTGAAGCTCCGACGCCTTGTTGATGTTCTCCAGCCTCTACCTGGTTGCTCCATTCCGTCAGACATCTATTTCCAGCCGAACCGGAGATACATCCATCGTGGACCGCGCGGTAAGCGCTTTTATAAAAACTCATATTCTTCCATACCAACTTGGCTTACGACCCGCCGTCGTTCACGTAATGCTGGCCGAGGAGCTAATCATTGTAGCCTGGCTAGTCTGCCTAAAGTGGCCAACTCTGCCTGTAAAAGCAGCTCTTCCACCGTCAACTTCGGTCTCCTGAACATTCGCTCTCTCAACAATAAGGGTCCACTAGTCAGAGATGTCATTATGGACTATAATCTTGACTTTTTATGTTTGACTGAAACCTGGCAGCAGTCCAATGATTTTATTCCCCTTAACGCGTCTGCTCCGCCGGGGTTTGTTTACAACTGTCAGCCCCGTGCTTCTGGGCGTGGCGGAGGTCTCGCATTGTTTCATCGCGAGTCCTGGAAAGTCTTGCCGATTCCTGATTCTCCTCTATTTTCATCGTTTGAGTACTCTGCCTCACTGTTGCCCGGACCCTCGCCCACAGTCGTGGTTACTGTTTACCGTCCTCCAAAATATAACAAAGACTTTATGAATGACTTTTCTCAACTTTTCACTCACCTATCAACCCTATCCCATAACTTAATCATTTTGGGTGATTTTAATATTCATATGGATAATATCAGCTCTCCTCCTGCCAGAGACTTTGCATCTTGCCTTGAAAGCCTCGATCTGCACTTGTATACCGACTCTCCAACTCACTGTGGGGGGCATATGCTCGACTTAGTCTGTTGTTCTGGTATCATCCCCTCTGTCTGTAAAACTCACTCTGTTGCCTTTTCCGATCACATGCTTATTACCTTTAACATCACTCTCCCGCTATCTAAATTGATCGTCCCTCGCACCATTTCCTTCAGAAACATTAAGGACATTAACACTGGCACTTTTGCATCTGATATTAATAACTTTCCAAGTGTGCCTGCCAGCTGTTCACCTGATGAACTTGTTTCTCATTATAACACTAATCTTCATGCTCTCTTAGACACTCATGCTCCTTTGAGATTCAGATCAGTCTCTTTCACCCGCTCAGCACCCTGGTTCACTCCCGCCCTGCGCCTTTTGAAATATCAGGGTCGTCAGCTGGAGCGTCTTGCTAACAGATCTGGACTTACCATTCATAAAAACATGTACATGGAGCATGTCAATCTGTATAAGAATTCCCTTTCTTCAGCTAAATCTGCATATTACTCTCACTTAATCCACTCTAATCACCATAGTTCTAAAACTCTGTTCTCTCTTTTAACTTCTATTACAAAACCTCCTGACTCTCTTCCGTACCATATGCAATCCCAAGACTTTTGCAATAACCTTATGTTCTTTTTTGTTTCCAAAATTACAGACATCCATAATCACCTGACTTCCTCCGGAGCTGCAGCTTCTGGATACAACCTTAACACTCCTTATCTATACCCAACTACTACTTTTTCAAGTTTTGACCTTCCCTCTGTTCAAGCCATCTCAGATATTATTAATAAATCTAAACCCTCCACATGTCAGCTCGATCCACTTCCCTCCACTTTGGTTAAATCCTGCTGCTCTTCACTTGCCCCTCTAATCACTGAGATTATTCGCTCTTCCCTAAGCTCCGGTTCAGTCCCCCCCTCACTTAAAATTGCCTCGGTCACACCCATTCTGAAAAAAACAGGTCTGGACCCCACTAATTTTAGCAATCTCCGTCCCATATCGAACTTACCCTTCATATCCAAAATTTTGGAAAAAACAGTCGCCTCTCAACTTCATAATCACCTCATGTTGAATAGCATCTATGAACAGTTTCAATCAGGCTTCCGTCCCCTTCACAGCACTGAAACCGCACTCATTAAAATTACAGATGACCTTCTTATGGCTTCTGATTCTGGGTTACTTTCAATTCTCATTCTTTTGGACCTCACTGCAGCTTTTGATACCATTTCTCATCCCATCCTCCTCAGTCGATTATCATCTATTGGTATCACCCACACTCCTATAGCTTGGTTTACTTCCTACATTTCAGATCGGAAACAGTTCATACAACTAAAAACCCAGAAATCCGTTACCTTCCCCGTCTCCGCTGGAGTGCCCCAAGGCTCTGTATTGGGGCCTCTCCTTTTTATCATTTACATCCTCCCTCTTGGTTACATCCTCCGTAAGCACAACATCAAATTTCATTGCTACGCGGACGACACCCAGCTCTACCTTTCTACTAAACCATCTTCTTCACTCCCACCAACCTCTCTTACCCTCTGTCTCCAAGAAATTCATTCTTGGTTTTCCTCTAACTTTCTCAAACTGAACAGCTCAAAAACCGAAGTCCTCCTGGTGGGCACACCTCATACCCTCTCCAAAGCTAATAAAGTTTCCATTACCATTGATAACTCAACTGTCCTTCCCTCTCCCCAGGTTAAGAGTCTGGGTGTCGTCCTTGACAGCACTTTATCTTTCCACTCTCACATTAATAGCATCACCCGGTCAGCCTATTTCCACCTGCGCAATATTGCCCGCCTCCGTCCCTCTCTTACTCCCAAAACCACCGCCATCCTGGTTCACAGCCTCATCACATCTCGGTTAGATTACTGCAACTCACTTCTGTTTGGCCTCCCTAATAAGTCGCTCCGGAAGCTGCAGCTCCTACAGAACTCTGCTGCACGCCTAATTACTCAGATCCCCATTTCTCATCATATCACTCCCATCTTGCAACAGCTTCACTGGCTTCCTGTTAAACAGAGGATCATTTTTAAAATACTTCTCATCACCTTCAAAGCAGTTCACAACATGGTTCCTTCATATATATCAGATCTTCTCCATTTAAACATCCCTACTCGTTCACTCCGATCCTCTCACACCTGCCAGCTTTCTGTTCCCCCTGTTCGGCTTGTCACAATGGGGGGCAGGGCTTTTAGTCGCTCTGCTCCCCATCTTTGGAATTCCCTCCCTCCAGATCTTCGTACCCTTGACTCTTTTAATGTTTTCAAATCCAAACTCAAAACTCTGTTGTTTAGACAATCATATTCCGTCTGACCCATATCACACCAATGCTGTCTTGCCAATTTTATTGTTTTGTTTTAATGTTTTTTTTTTTTTATCTGCGTTGTACAGTGTCCTTGGGTGTCCTGATAAGGCGCTTTAAAAATAAAAAAATGTATTATTATTCAAAATTTACTGTCCTCCCGTCTTTGAAATGAAACGTACATATACGTTTAGATGTAATTTTATATATAGTTATATTTATTTAATATAATTTTAAAAAGAAGCATAAACACAACGAGGGGTGTCTGTTTTATCTGTTTTTGTGACTAACGTTTCTTTAGTATAACCATGGAGTATAAAATTCAATATAATTTCTCGGTATTGCATTGGACTCTACGATCGGCGGAAGTTATCAAGCATCCTTACACCTTCACCGGAAATACCGCCGTGCATAGAGCCCATTGCGGCAATTCATCATATGCTTAAACTTTTATGTAGCCACGCAACATTCACCGGGACGTGATGGAGGAACAACCATTGTGAGACACACAGACACACTCTGATGTTTGTCTTGAGATTACAGTTGAAAAAGTCTGATTCTTATTTATAATTGTTTTATTTCCATTTATTTATTTATTTTTTTAAAAATTGTACACATATGTGTACCTGTTTGGGTTGATATTTTATATGAATTTATTTTTGTTTCCAGGTGGGTAATTTGCAGAAGGTGCAATCCTTTTTTTGTAATGTTGTATTAAGAAGACAAAACTAAGGCCAAATGGCCTTTACAATTTAAGTTTGTATTCAAAGTTTTACATGTTATGGGCTACATGTGACATGTTTTACAGTAAATTGTTTTAACTGTATTGTTATATAATTGTTGGCACTGGCACTTACAAACACTAAATGGGTAAAAATTGCAATAATTAGTTGTGGAGCCAAATGTTGCAGTTGGAATAAATACCTCTATTTTTTTTAAAGAAATAAAAGCCAAACACCTTATCATTTTCGTAATACATTATTTGTTTTGGTTGCTTAAAAACACACAAACAAATTATCATATTACTCGATTAATCGATCGATTAAGTGCTAGATTAATCGATTACAAAAAGAATTGATAGCTGCAGCCCTACAGGTCATTAAGTTTTTCGTTTGTTAATTTTTGTTTGTTTTTATCTTTGATGAGATAACAAACAAAGTGGTAATAATAGTGGAGTTCACTCCTCCTCAGCATCTTTGACTCCAGTCGTGTTCATTGTCACTGTTGAAGCTGACAAATTGAACAAACACACAAATACACAACAAAGTTATGTTTAGATGAAGATGTTGACATGTCAGATTGATTGCAGTGCTTCATGTTTTTCAGTTCAAATGAACTTTTTAGGCTATTTTACAAGTTTTGTGAAAAGCAGATCTGGTTCTAATGCAAAGTTGTATAATTCCTGTCTGTGGTGCTGCACTAGTTTGTACCTGGCCTATTACAGAAAAAGACAAATGAACAAAGTCTATTACAGTTCCAGAACAGATTTCTCCAAATGCATGGGCTTCCCCACACTGAGAGTGATACCATCAAAGGGATGGTAAACAAAAATAATTGTTTTATTCTCTAAACCATTCACCTTCAACATGCTAAGAAAGTCGACTGCAAAAATTCCAAGCATAAAGTGTGTGGAACAAAACTCAATCTCTGACATTGAGACCAGGCCAATTAATTTAGACCATGTCACCAACTGGGCAAAAAGTTCCAAAGTTCTAAAATAAGCTTAATGTACTCGTAAGCTGCGTCCCACTTCCAAGGCTGCACACTTCGAAGGCAGATTGTGTCACTGTTGGGCAACAAAGGCTCCTTCAAATGCGGCCTCCAAATGGGTCCTTCGTTTCCCATGAAGTGAAGGATACAACAGATGGATTCTGGTGGAGTACTGGACTGGTACTGGTGGAGCTGGATAATAAGTTGTGTGGTCCGCCCCTTCCTCCAGTATTTGAATTCAGTTTGGAGAGAACGATTTGCTGATCACTTATTGTGCTCAGTTCCCTCCTACTACTACTACTAATAATAATAATACATTTTATTTCAGGGCGCCTTTCAAGACACCCAAGGACGCCTTACAGAGAAAAATTAAAACAGAACATTAAAACTAGCCAAAAATAATATCAAGATAAAATCAAGAATAAAATAAAGTCCCAATGAAAATCTAAGTAGAATAAGCTAGTCTGAACAGATGAGTTTTAAGTTGAGATTTGAATTGAGGAAGAGAGTCTATTTGACAGATGTGAGATGGGAGAGAATTCCACAGACGTGGTGCAGAACGGCTAAAGGCTCTAGCCCCCATGGTGCTCATTCTGAATGTTGGAACAGATAAAATACCAGCAGTGGAGGAGCGAAGTGTTCGAGGAGGATTGTATGGAAGAAGCAGATCAGAGAGGTATGAAGGGGCCAGATCATGGAGAGCTTTGAAGGTTAACAGAAGAACTTTGTAATTGATCCGGTAAGGTACAGGAAGCCAATACATAGAGCTGAATAAAAATCGGTGTGATGTGGTCAGTTGATCTTGTATTGGTGATAATACGAGCTGCAGAGTTCTGAATGGATTGCAAGCGATGGAGAAGTGGTGCCCATGAGGAGAGCGTTGCAATAGTCGATGCGGGATATGATCAGAGCCTGAACAAGGATGTGTGTATTGTGCTGGGAGAGGGAGGGTCGGAGTCTTGAGATGTTACGAAGGTGAAAGTAAGCAGTCCGAGTAATATTACTGATGTGAGGGCCAAAGGAAAGTGCGCTGTCTAGGATGACACCAAGACTTTTGACTTGGGAGCAGATCGGAAACAGAGAGCCATCAAGTGATATGTCAAACAGATGATTTTTAGAAAGTGTAGCCTTAGAACCAATTAGGAGAACCTCACTTTTATTTCCATTATGTTTGAGAAGGTTGATTGACATCCAGTTGTTGATAGCTTGAAGACAAGAGGTGAGGGTGGAGGGGGGAAGAGAGGTGTTCGGTTTTGTGGAGAGATAAAGTTGAGTATCATCAGCGTAGCAGTGAAAATTGATCCCAAAGTGACGAAGAATGTTGCCAAGAGGTAGTATGCAGATGATAAAGAGCAGTGGTCCCAGCACTGAGCCCTGTGGAACACCATGTTTGACTGTAGAAGTTTTTGATGTGACATTTTTTCCCTGAATGAACTGTTTTCTATTTTGTAGATATGACCTGAACCAGTCTAGTGCATTGTTAGTGATCCCAATGGCAGCCAGACGTTCCAACATAGTTTTGTGGGAGATGGTATCAAATGCAGCAGTGAGGTCGAGTAGAATTAAGATAGTTAAAAGACCATTGTCAGCAGCAAGTAAGAGATCATTTGTGATTTTTACCAGGGCTGTTTCAGTGCTATGGTTGTGGCGAAAACCATACTGAAAAGGTTCGTAGAGATTATTGTTGTGTAGGTGAGCTTGAGGTTGAGTTGCTATGGTCCGTTCCAGAAGTTTGGTGATAAATGGAAGGTTGGAAATGGGTCGATAATTGTTATGGTCATTAGGATCCAAACCAGGTTTCTTGAGAATAGGGGTGACAGAAGCAGTTTTGAGGGAGGTAGGAACAGTGGATGTAAGCAGGGAAGAGTTGATTATGGATGTTATAGAAGGTGAGATAGAGAGCAGACAGGTTTTGACCAGGATGGTAGGGATAGGGTCAAGCGAACAGGAAGAATTCTTGGACTTAATGATGAGTCTAGTAATTTCTTCAACTGATGCAGGCTGAAAAGTTGATAGGATGGATAAAGGTGGGTCCAGTGTGGAAGTCCAAGATGGGCAGTTATATGCAGAGGTAACAGAGTTCAACTGGTGGTGAATATCAGTAATTTTTGTACTGAGAAAATCCAAGAATGAATCACATTGAGCTATGGAGGTCCAATGAATTGCAGCGTCAACAGGTTTAAGTAAATTATTAATTGTGTAAAATAAAATCCGAGTGTTGTTTCCATTTGAATTGATAATATCGGAATAAAAAGAGGATTTAGCAGCACTTTTGTATGAAAGATGATGATCAGCATACATTTGTAGATGGATGGTTAGACCAGTTTTCTTAGACAGTCTCTCCAATCTTCGACCCATGGTTTTCATATGTCGGAGTTCAGAGGTGTACCATGGAGAAGACCTGGTAAATGAGACTAAGAGAGTTTTCAAGGGAGCTAAGGAATTTAGTGAATGGGATGAACAGTCATTGTAATGATCCACCAGGTTAGCAGTACAGAGTGAGGGGGAAGTAGGACAAATCGAAGTATTAACTAATCTATTAAGATCATCTGGGTTAATGTTTTTAATATTACGGAATGATATGGGGCGCTTCAAGTTTAATTTAGGGAGTGGCAAAATGATATCAAAGAAAATCATTTTATGGTCAGAGATGGGAAACTCCATGGAATTTAAGTTGCATGGTGTAACTCCTAAACAGCAAACCAAATCTAAAACATGGCCTTTATTGTGAGTTGGGAAATTAATATACTGAGTAAGGCCAAAACTATCTAAAACAGAAATATATTCTTTAGTGCAGGTGTCGGTTTGTTTATCACAATGGATATTGAAGTCACCCATTAAAATTATATTAGGACACAATGCACATAAATCAGATAAAATAGCAGTAAGTTCGCTAATAAAAACTGCAGAAGGTCTTGGAGGACGATAAATGGACACAATAAGAGTTGGGGTATGATCATTCAGTTGAACCGTCAAGATTTCAAACGAAGACGGCTCTGTAACAGTGACCGGCGAGACTTTGAGTTTCTCGCGATAGATTAAAGCGAGACCACCACCTCTTCCCGAGAGGTGTGGTTTGGAGGTGTAAACGAACTCAGGAGGTGATGTATGGTTGAGGTGGAAGTAATCCTCAGGCTGTTGCCAAGTCTCAGTAAGACACAAAAAGTCGACTTTTAAATCCACAATAATGTCCGCGATTAAAAGTCCTTTGTTGGAGAGAGATCGGACATTAAAAAGTGAACATTTTAACCCTTTAAATGAAACAGCGGGGTCAGCTGACAGAGGAGCTAAAACACTATGATCCACCTTTCTCTCTACGCTGCGTGGTTTGCGATGACCAGTAGACCAAAATGAGCTGATGGAATTAGAGTTATTGTATGAGAAGTTCCTGCGGGATCCACGGTGGATGTATTTTGGTCGGCGAAGAATATCACGTTGGCTGAGGAGGCAGGACGAGGCCGCCGAACGTAATCGAAGCCGGTGGAGTTCTGCTGCCGAGTAAGACAGCCGTGGGATGGCTGTTACGATGGTGACAAGCAGTATAATCCAAAGCAACATTTTGAACGTCCACATATTGCCGCTTCGATGATGGTGCAGGATGGGAGGCTCCGACAACAGGCAGTAGGTCGGTAGCAAACAGTTGATGTGAAAGCAGTTAGCAGCAGCAGAGTAAGTCGTAAATGTTGTCAGACATATACTTTATAAACTAGAACTAAATCAAAGCAAATGTTCAGCAATCAGCAGAAGGTTAAGTCGAATATTGCCAGACATAAACTTAGCATATCGTAGAATTCAAAACAATTCTATCGTAGAATTCATTCGGTGAGCAGCGGCAGCAAGACACGCCAGCGTTCACTCACCGAGCATGGAAGGTGATGAAGCTGGTAATGTGAAAGCTGTCATCTCCAATGGTTCTGTCCGGCATCAAGGTCCCTTAATTTCCATTGGGTCTGCCCTCGACCTAAGTCTTCCTCTTCTCCTCTGTGTCTGTCGGTCCAGTCCAGTTCCAACCCACCTTCATCACAGATGGTACTTTCCAACTTCAAGTCTCCTTCATCGCCACTGGTCCTAACCAGATCAAATATTTTGTTGCCACTAATGATACCCCCACCTAGCCTCCCTCTCCCACCTCCTCTGCCCAACCAAGTCAGTCCTTAGGTCCCACCTTTGCTGGCTCAGTCCCTCAGCCTCCACTATTTGCTCTACCCTGCTCAGACCAGCCTTGGGAATCAGACTCGCCAGCTCAGCCCGGGGGTGTCTATTCCAGTGCTCAACCTCAGACCTCCAGGACTGAAGCTCCACCTAAGCTTGTCGAGCAGTCGACTCCACGAGCTTTGGCTATTTTTCTCTTCTCTGCATCTCAGACGCGCCGATCTAGAATCTTCCCTATATGACATCATACGGGGGAAAGGTTACTCCCCTTTCTCTGCTTTGCCCGCCCAGAGAATTTGGACCGACCATAAAAAAACAAGCTAGGAACAGAAAGTATGGATACACAGGCACGATTTAAGTTTTTCCTAGAGAAATAGCTTTGAGATTTGAGTTTTTTCCTCGAGAAAAACGTCTCGGTTACGTATGTAACCCTCGTTCCCTGAGTAGGGAACGGAGACGTTACGTCAGAAGTGACGGAGATTGGGGGTTTCGCATAGAAAGCCAATCCTCTTCGAGTATTTAAACACGAGCCAATGGCATGCAATGCCTTGGGGCTGCGGAATTTTGCATAGCGTACTCCGCCCTACTCCGTGAGTATAAAAGGAGGAAGTGAACGCAACCGCAGTATGTCTTCGCTGAGGAGCCAAGACTGAACTCGGCATCTACCCAGCGATACAGCAGAAGTGGCAGGGAGACGTAACGTCTCCGTTCCCTACTCAGGGAACGAGGGTTACATACGTAACCGAGACGTTCCCTTTCGTAGTCACTTCGAGTTACGTCAGAAGTGACGGAGATTGGGGGTCTGTGCCATCACGCCAACTTCAGGCTGTCTTCCAGTGCCCTGCGAAAGTCTGAACCCCCGAGCCTTACCTGTTTTCCTTAGGGGATCCGACTTAGACACAGGATTACCAAGGTACACTGGGAAACATATCCCGAAGGGGACATGCTACCAGCTGCCTACCGAAGGGAGGACTTACGAATACACATATGGCCACATAGGAACACATATGGAATCACTGGAGCACCAACCGCAGGTGGCTACTAATTTCAGCTCCAGGGGTGGCAGATGGCTTGCCAAGGGAAGACACATGCTCAGAGAGGCTTACAGTGGATAATACACATGAGACGGTTACCAAGGGGGAACCGTACGCATGGAGGCACCTAGCCAGCATCCAGAGCCACAGCAGTGGTGCCCGCATTGTCGGTGCTGGAGGACTCAAGGCTTCAATGGAAGAACTGAGGAAATATCGCACTTATCCAGTCCAGGGAGTGGAGTGGCGAGCAAGCGAAGACACCTGAGCGGATCCAGAACTGGCCGAAACGAGTACGTGAGAGGATACCGGCTCAATTCGCAGATTATAGAATCTGGCGAAGGTGTTGGGTGTCGCCCAGCCTGCAGCTCTGCAGATGTCTGTTAGCGAGGCGCCGTGCGCTAAAGCCCAAGAGGAGGCCACACTCCGAGTGGAATGGGCCGTCACACCAAGGGGGCACGGAAGGCCTTGCTGCTGGTAAGACAAAGCAATGGCATCCACAATCCAGTGGGACAGCCGTTGCTTTGAGAGAGCCCTTCCCTTCTGGCTCCCTCCATGACAGACAAAGAGCTGGTCTGAGGTCCTGAAACACTGCGTTCTGTCGACATAGGTGCGGAGAGCACGTACCGGACAGAGCAGTGCCAAGGCTGGGTCTGCCTCCTCCGGGGGCAGCGCTTGCAGGTTCACCACCTGGTCCCGGAAGGGAGTGGTGGGAACCTTGGGCACATATCCAGGCCGGGGTCTCAGGATCACGTGAGAGTAAGCCGGCCCGAACTCCAGGCACGCTTCGTCAACGGAGAATGCGTGCAGGTCCCCCACCCTCTTGATGGAGGCCAATGCAACCAGGAGTGCTGTCTTCATGGACAGAAACTTTAACTCTACCGATTGCAAAGGCTCAACGGGATGCCTCTGCAGAGCACTTAAAACTACCGAGAGGTCCCAAGAGGGTACGAGGGGAGGACGAGGCGGATGCAGCCTCCTCGCTCCCCTCAGGAACCTGATGACCAGGTCGTGCTTCCCTAAGGACTTACCTTCCACTGCTTCATGAGAAGCGGCAATGGCCGCGACGTAAACCTTAAGGGTGGAGGGCGACAGCCTGCGCTCCAACCCTTCTTGCAGGAAGGAAAGCACGACACTGATCGAACATCTCCGGGGGTCTTCTCCGCGAGAAGAGCACCAATTGACGAAGAGGTTCCACTTCAACGCATAAAGGTGTCTCGTGGACGACGCTCTTGCGGAAGTGATGGTTGCCGCCACCGCAGGTGGCAGCGAACTCAAACCTGCCTCGTCCCGTCCAGGAGCCACACGTGCAGCCTCCAAAGATCGGGACGAGGGTGCCACAGAGTGCCCCGTCTCTGAGAGAGTAGGTCTTGTCTCAGAGGAATAGGCCAAGGAGGTGCTGTCGCGAGGAGCATGAGATCGGAGAACCACGTCTTGGTGGGCCAGTAGGGGGCTACCAGCAAGACCTGCTCCTCGTCCTCCTTGATCTTGCACAACACCCGTGCAAGGAGGCTCACTGGGGGAAACGCATACTTGCGTGGGCCCCGTGGCCAGCTGTGCGCCAGCGCATCCGAGCCGAGAGTGCCGCGGGTCAGAGAATAAAACTGGGCGCAGTGGGACGAGTCCCGAGAGGCGAACAGGTCTATCTGTGCCTCCCCGAACTCGTCCCAAATCAGCTGGACCGACTGGGGATGGAGTCGCCATTCGCCGGAGATGGGGCGGACCCGGGACAGCTCGTCGGCTGCCCAGTTCCGGTCTCCAGGAATGTAAACTGCACGAAGGGACCTCAGGTGCTTCTGACTCCATATCAAGAGGTGGCGGGCGAGCTGCGACAACTGGCGTGAGCGTAGACCCCCCTGGTGGTTGATGTACGCTACTGCCGTAGTGTTGTCTGAGCGGACAAGCACATGCTGGCCCTTGAGCAACGCTCGGAAGCGGCGTAGGGCGAGCCGTACTGCCAACAGCTCGAGGCAATTGATGTGCATGAGGCGCTGGGCTCCTGTCCAGGAACCGGCGGCTGCATGCCCATTGCACATGGCACCCCAACCCGTGGTAGATGCATCCGTGGAGACAACGAGATGCCTGGAAACTCGCTGAATAGGGACGCCGGTCCGTAAGAAGCTGAGGTTCGACCACGGGAAGAAGGTTCGGCGGCACGCTGGAGTCACTGGAACTCGGAGCGAGCCGCGATGCCATGCCCACCTCGGGACTCGATCGCGAAGCCACAGCTGAAGCGGTCTCATATGAAGCAAACCGAGCGGCGTTGCCGCGGCCGCGGATGCCATATGCCCCAGGAGCCTCTGAAATAGTTTCAGTGGAACCGCACTCTTGCCCTCGAACTGTCGAAGACAAGTCAGCAGTGAGTGCGCGCGCTCGTTCGTGAGCTGCGCGGACATGGCGACCGAGTCTATCTCCATGCCGAGAAAAGAGATCCTCTGCACGGGGCAAAGTTTGCTCTTTTCCCGGTTGACCCGAAGGCCCAAACGGGCTAGGTGCCGGAGCACCAAGTCTCTGTGTTCGCAAAGCTGAGCTCGAGAGTGTGCTAGTATCAGCCAGTCGTCGAGATAATTCAGGATGCGAACCCCGTGTTCGCGAAGGGGAACAAGGGCTGCCTCGACGATCTTCGTGAAGACGCGAGGGGACAGAGCTAACCCGAATGGGAGAACGGCGTACTGATATGCCTGGCCCTCGAAGGCAAACCGAAGAAACGGTCTGTGTCGAGGTAAGATGGACACATGGAAGTACGCGTCCTTCAGGTCGATCGCTGCAAACCAATCCTGATACCGAACACATTCGAAAATGCGTTTGGCCGTGAGCATTTTGAACGGTAGTCGATGGAGAGAACGGTTCAAAATGCGCAGGTCCAGGATCGGTCGTAACCCACCGGTCTTCTTGGGGACAATGAAGTAGGGGCTGTAAAACCCGGACTCCACCTCGGCTGGAGGGACCGTCTCGATTGCACCCTTCGCCAGCAGGGTCGCAATCTCCGCTCTCAGGAGTGGGGCATTGCCACCAACTATCGTGGAGCGAACTCCCCTGAAGCGGGGAGGAGACCGTGCGAACTGAATCGAGCAGCCGAATCTGATTGTTCTGATGACCCAGCGGGATATCCCGGGAAGCACTAGCCAGGCTTCCAGGAAGTGAGCCAACGGGGTCATGTGAACCACAGACGTCCCCCCGGAGGGGCAGCGTGGCGGGTCGACTGGCACGCGTGCAGGGATGACCCCGCTCGGATGCGTCGAAGCCCGCTCCCCGACGGAAGGGACCAGGGAAAGCGGAGCGTTCCACGGGGGTCCGTTCCGCCGGGGGTCTGGAGACAGAGGGGGAAGGGATTGGCGTAGCCCGGGGACGACACTCGCACCCTTCCGCACCCTCAGAGACAGAGAGGAATGTGTGGGCTGACGCACTGGAACGTCGAGCGCACTCATTCCAGTCTGTGGGCTCAGTGATGATGTCAAGTCTTTCTTAACCAACTCAGGGCGCTGCCCACCCGTGGGCGAGCAGCGGGAACTGAAAACGAAAGATTTCCCCCCGGCCCTCCACCGGGGGCAGGAGGGGGCCTGCTCCCGCCTCCTGGGGAAAAACTCAACTCCATCACTGAGCAGCCCGTATCAGGATCATCGCTTACCTGGTGTTTAGCGGGGTGTGCGGCCTGAGGGGGCTGTGACGCCTGCCGGCGGCCTCCTCCACGCCGTTGCCCGGATGAAGGCTGCTGCTGGGGTGGGGCGGGAGGCAGGGGAGCCGCGGGGGGGCGTCCTCGGCGGCGAGCAGCGGGAGGCATCTGTGCCGACGACTGGGTGGAGGCAGCAGCTGGTCGTCGGGGCAGAACATGTTTGATTGCCTCCGTCTGCTCCTGGGCAGTGGAGACTGCTGGGCAAGAGTTCTCGACTGCACCGCCAAAAAAGGCCAACCTGGGAGAGAAGGGCGTCGAGCAGACGAATCCGCTCAGCGCTCCGAGTGTCTGCCAGGTTGACGCTCCTGGACCACACTAGTGGCCATCACCTGACCAACGGCGCGAGCGGCCACTTTCGTTGCCCTTTTGGAGAGCAAGGTCAGTGGCGGACCGCAAATCTTCGAATGCCGTTGGATCAGTCCCGCCCTCGAGCATATCTCTGAGCATCTGCGCTTGCACAGTGCTCATCGCATGCAAAGCGGAGGCCGCCCGTCCCGCCGCTCTATAGGAACGCGCCGCCATGGCAGACGAGAACCTACAGGCTTTGGATGGGTGCCTAGGAGGACCACGGAGGAGGCGCCCTGTGGACACAGCTGTATCGCAACAGAACGCTCCAGCGGGGGCATCCCAGTGCACCCACGGGCGGCCCCCCATCGAGGGGGGAAAGGCGGGGGAGAGATCGCGCTCTCGAGTGGACAGAGGAGTCCCCCAAGAGCGCGATAACTCCGCATGCAGCTCGGGGAAAAAAGGCAATGGAGTTGGCCGTGGCCTCGCGGCGGCAGCTTTGTCCAAAAACCAATTATCCCTCCGTGAGAGATCGGGGAGAATGGAGGATGCCACTCTAACCCAATACTCCCAGCGGCTTGAGACAGCATGCCGTCAGCTCGGGATCCGACACGGGCAGCGCTGGCTCTCCCGAAGGGGGCAGTGCAGCCGCATCCTCATCTCCCGAGGACTGTAGCCCACCTAGTGATGCTGCGATCGACATCACATCATCATCTGGAGCGCTGCTCGAAGCAGCCGGTACCACTGAAGAGGCAGCCGACTGAATCGAACTAACGCTCGCTGGCTCACGCACTGAGGCGGGAGGTGTGGCCCGAGAAATCGTCGGGGCTTTATGCCACACCGTCACCGTTAATTCGCCGGGTCCCCGGTCGACGGGCCCCCTTTCGTGAAGGAAGCCGATCGAGTAAGGGGGACCGGGGCTCTCACTCTAGTGAGATTTTTTTTTTTTTTTATATATATAAAAATATATATTCTATATATAAAATATAATTTTTTTATATATATATATATATCTTTTTTTTTTTTTTTTTTAACCTCAGTGTGGAGATGGTCATGTCCCCATAGCAGGAACATGAGTCATCCACGAACGCTGCTGCTGCATGCTGAATGCCCAGGCATACAGAGCAGCGATCGCGACCATCAGATGACGACAGAAATCGACCGCATCCAGAAGAACACGGGCGAACCGTCTTTAAAAAGACGTGCCGCGTGTAGCTCTTTTACAGAGAGGAGGAAATTCACTCTTTCAGCGCTGAGGCGACCAGGGAGAAGCGCAAAGTCTGGCAGACCACTGCACAGATCGCAGGCAATGCAGAAACTCGATGGGTACCGCCGTCACACCAACACTGAAGAGGACGCTCGTCTCGAAGAGTCTTGTAATAGCTTTCAGGAGTGAAGAGGTTCTCTTGGCTCCGAAGCGAAAACATACTGCGGTTGCGTTCACTTCCTCCTTTTATACTCACGGAGTAGGGCGGAGTACGCTATGCAAAATTCCGCAGCCCCAAGGCATTGCATGCCATTGGCTCGTGTTTAAATACTCGAAGAGGATTGGCTTTCTATGCGAAACCCCCAATCTCCGTCACTTCTGACGTAACTCGAAGTGACTACGAAAGGGAACTCAGTGTTCGGATGTACAAATGAACACAAAAGTATGTTTTTGTTCCTTCATGCGAGCCTCTGATGAACAATGGGTTAATTTTATTTTCTCTGGAAATGTGCCGACTCAACTCCCAAAGTTTTGTATGGTCCAAACGGGCAGGAGACAGGTACACAGCAAAAACTCTAGTGTTAAATTAACTCTCCTGGGAGTTTATTTGGCTCCAGACTCAAGAGTGTTAAAGTGTTAAAATATGAGTGTTAAATTAACACTCCAGAGTGTTAAAGTTAATGAGCTAATTAAGTGATTAATTGAATGATAACTGACCATCATTGAAGACACCTGATGTTAACAAGCAGAATCACTGAAGAAGAAAAATCTCATTTTCGAAGTCACCATAATGGTGATCATTATTTGCTTCAGTAGGGCTCTTGACCCTTAAAGTATTAACACTATATTTAGTTTGGCTGTTGTAACTGAGATGAACTGTCAGATGAACTTAGAGAAAAGGTGATCAGGTGGTGTTGATAACGGTTTGACATAACCCACTGAGCAAAATGATGTCCAAAAGACGTTTTTCAACATCTTTGTCACAAAAGTGGGACTTTGAAAAGACGTTCACTGAGAGGCCGGAATGAAAGTTTTTATGACGTTTCTTTTGACGTGTTCTGGACGTCTGAAAAAGACGTTAATGGATCCTTTGTACAAGGTTAAAAACTAGTTCAAATGTGGCCATTTTCAACATTATTTATGGCCTCATTTAGACAATTTATACTGTTTCTTTACCAAATAAACACTCTCAGGATGCATTAAATTAAAACTCATGTTTCTTTCAATGTAATTTCCTGCAGAGGGAAACAACAAATATATATTTCTATTTATTGAATTTTATTTTTTTTTTTTTGTAACTTCTCAGTAATGATTTCATGTAGTTTAAGTGTTTACAGTTTTTCTCGATTGTTTACACACATTTTCTGGTACTTGAGACACAATGAGCACAACATGTAACTCATTCACCAACTCCCTGAACCAGTTCTGCTGAACTACAAGCACAATTCCTGCTTTACACTCAAATTGCAGTTCTAAAACACACTTTTTTCAAAACACTACACACAATTCTCTGCTTTTGGCACAATTTTCATGCAGAAAATCTCTTGTTTTCATGAGGAACACACTGCCATTCAGATATTCACACTGACTCGTCACATGGGCAAACACATTTCACACAGTTTTACAATTAACAATCAGAGCTTTAGCATAAAATACCAAAACCAAAGAGAGGATGCAGCATAGATATTTACAGTATTTATTTCTTTTTTTACTGTAACAGCATAACAAATTCTGTTGTTTTGTATGTAGACCACAGAATGTGCAACTATGTGTTGGTTGGGGTGTACAAAATGTGGGATCTATCTCCCATTGATTTTGTGGGGAAAATAAAATATATTTGTTACCGTGTATTTGTGTGTTCTGGGTATAAAAACAATATTCTCAAATATTTTACAACACACTTATGTATGTAATGTCTGTAGTAAGTGTAACACTGAACAAAAAAGGCCTAAATCATTATGATGAATGGAGAAGAAGTGTTTTCCATTGATCGTAGTGTTTTACATTGAGCACATCAGTGTTCAACTGGTTCTTATAAATGTCTATTCATATAATGGTTTGTGTGTGTCATTTGAAAACAAAATAACATTTTGAGAATATATAACATTGTTTTGAATGTAAAGTTTCATTTTGCTCTAGAATTGAGGGGTTTTGCCGATTGTGTGAGTGTTTTTAGATTTGTGTGTAGAGTTCTGAGAATATGAGACATTCTTTCAGAAAATGTGTGTAAACAATCGAGAAAAACTGTAAATATGCCATTCTCGTTAATGAAGTTACAGTTTTTCTCGATTGTTTACACACATTTCCTGCAAGAATGCCTCATATTCTCAGAACTCTACACACAAATCTAAAAACACTCACACAATCGGCAAACCCCTCAATTCTAGAGCAAAATGAAACTTTACATTCAAAACAATGTTATATATTCTCAAAATGTTATTTTGTTTTCAAATGACACACACAAACCATTATATGAATAGACATTTATAAGAACCAGTTGAACACTGATGTGCTCAATGTAAAACACTACGATCAATGGAAAACACTTCTTCTCCATTCATCATAATGATTTAGGCCTTTTTTGTTCAGTGTTACACTTACTACAGACATTACATACATAAGTGTGTTGTAAAATATTTGAGAATATTGTTTTTTATACCCAGAACACACAAATACACAGTAACAAATATATTTAATTTTTCCCACAAAATCAATGGGAGATAGATCCCACATTTTGTACACCCCAACCAACACAAAGTTGCACATACAGTGGTCTACATGCAAAACAACCGAATTTGTTATGCTGTTACAGTAAAAAAAGAAATAAAAAATATCTATGCTGCATCCTCTCTTTGGTTTTGGTATTTTATGCTAAAGCTCTGATTGTTAATTGTAAAACTGTGTGAAATGTGTTTGCCCATGTGACGAGTCAGTGTGAATATCTGAATGGCAGTGTGTTCCTCATGAAAACAAGAGATTTTCTGCATGAAAATTGTGCCAAAAGCAGAGAATTGTGTGTAGTGTTTTGAAAAAAGTGTGTTTTAGAACTGAAATTTGAGTGTAAAGCAGGAATTGTGCTTGTAGTTCAGCAGAACTGGTTCAGGGGGTTGGTGAATGAGTTACATGTTGTGCTCATTGTGTCTCAAGTACCAGAAAATGTGTGTAAACAATCGAGAAAAACTGTAATCTGAATGTTTATCAGAAGTAAAACATAGTTTAAATCATTATTTCATTTATTTAAACTGTTATTGAGAACGTGCACTGTATTTATTTGCCTACTCATAAAGATTTAAGGTTCATCTGCCATTAGATTATGTGCGTCAGTTTCACTAAACGTCCCAACGCGCGTGCTGGCGCGGACACTTAAGAAGGGATAGATATTGGCTTCAAGTGATTGGCTTGGTGAGTGAAATTTTATTTGTAGGCTATTATCTTTCTGTATCCTATAGACTATAATTTTCTTTAAATTTTCGTTCTAAAAGTGACCAAAAACACATCAACTACAGCTCCCCATCAGTGTCTCCAATTCCCTTTGTCTCCAGAATGTGCGTACGCACGGCTCAAAGTTTGCTTAATGGTGCGCACATTCTCCCGTCAATTTTGTTTTTTTATAGATCACAAACTTTGCGTGGAAAGTGGCGTACGTATGTTTCCAGCCCCGTTTTGTGCGTATGCACGCTTTATAAATGAGACCCCAGATCTGTAGCCTACATACATTAGAAAACATTCAGGAAATAAGCCAATAGAGACACAGTGTGTTACATTACCAGGTGAGATGGTCACTGGTGTGACAGTTGTAGGGCTGGTGTTAATGCTGCCAGTGTCTGAAAGTTTGTATGAATAATGATTAATCAACAGAAACACAAATATCATGAATGTGTAGAAAGAGCTCATGTGAATATAATTACCTGCACAGTATGCTGAATTACAGAGAGTTGGTCTGACCAGCTCATAGACATAATAATCTCCTGGACAGGCTTTGACTTCAATGGGAAAAGACCTGTAAGAGCAGCAGAAACTCCCATCGTCACCGCAGACATCTCGAGTGACGACTCCATCTGTTACTGTTGGGTGTCCACCACGGATCCACAGTGCGGTAGCAGTGCCACATCTGTACTGAGCAACACACGTGTCTGGGATATGAGCGCTCATGCCGTTAATGAAGAGACGATACCAGCCGCTCCAGGAGTCAGACGTGTCACAGTTGTAGGTGTTATTTGTATTATTGATGGATCTCCATGGATTGTCCAGCACAGTGTAGTTGTTGCAGGGGTCTGACAGATTAGATGTAGTGAAAATATATTAAGAAATTAACAAATTTCTGAAAAAACATGTTTTATTACAAAATGTAACCAAAATTGCAGTTTTAGACATTAATTTTTTTCTTCTTCTTTTGCTAATTCAGAGCGATTCATTTCGATCGACAATATTTTTTCAAATGCACTTATAGTCAGTGTTGGGAGTAACGCATTACAAAAGTAATACATTACAGTAACATATTACTTTTTGCTGTAACGCAGTAGTGTAAGGCATTACTAATCAATTTTCAGTAATATTTTACTCGTTACATGTTCAGTGAGGCTTGTATTACAATTGAATTACAGTGTATTGTCTGCTTTTACTTCTTAAAGGCAACAGACTATGTGAAAGTTTTAAAGCAGTCTTTTAGTGCCAGTTCAGAGCGGTCGCGTCTGTAACATTGTTTTTTCCTCATAAATGCGAACACGAAAACTAAAATAAAATGAATATTTTAAGTTCTATGGAGACTGCAGAGCCAACCCTTCCTCATCCGATTTGCGCTGTGTAATTAACAGAATTACAAAAAATATATTTTGCCTCCTATTTTTTTTGTCACGCATGAATGTGTGTCTTTTCCCTAATATTAAAAATAAAACATAGACTGATATTTGTCTAATGTCTGGAGTCCTTTAAGGAAGTAGCCTATATACGTTTCAATACATGTATTTTCTGAGAATTTTTATTTCAAGTTTTGACTGCAAATGTCATGTCCATAATGCTGGACTTTCCCAATTTTAAATAATTTATCCTCAACTAGTTTTGTGGTGTAGGTCTACGTATTTTATAATGTTAACTTCAAATAATACTAATAGCCTAATTTAAAGATAAGGCAGCATTGGATCTGGACGGTAAGGAGAATAACGCTGGAGTTGGAAGAGGTGTGTCTCGATTATGTAGGTTCGTGGATCTGAGTCGTGTGGCGAATCGCGATTTCGGTTTCATATTGCATATCGTTACAGCCCAAAAGTTAAGTTCTACTTTGTTATTTTGGTGAAAGTAACTCAAAAGTAATACATGAGTAATGTAACGCATTACAATTCTGAGACAGTAATATTGTAAGGTAATGAATTACTTTTAAATAACAGTCCCAGCAAACACAGAATGTTCCCCTAATGTTCCCGAATGGTCCCATGAGGTTTTTTTTTTGGGAACCAAACAAAAACGTTATAGGTACGTTCCATGTAGGTTATTTTTAGGTTCCATTTTTATAACGTAAGGAGAATGTTCTGGGAACATTCCCTTAACCTTATGGGAAAGTTCTAGGAATGTTCTGGGAACCAAAAACTAACGTTCCCAGAACCTAAATTTGTTTGCTGGGGTAACAAGTAATAACTAATGTATTACAGTTTCGAAGTAACTTGCACAACACTGCTTATAGTATTATTTAAACATCCATACATCTTAAAGAAAATCTTTTAAATTGGAAGTAAACATGTTACACACCAGTATAATCATTTACATATTATTATTATAATTATTATTATTATTATTAAAAGATTTTATTTACATTTTAGAAATGATCACTTTAAAATGACCATTGTTAGGTTTTCAGCGGGAATCCTGGTACATAAACTAATATTAAAGTAACAATCTGGTATTCAGTTTCCTCCATATTTCATATGCATATAATGAAGAAAAAAAAGTTTAAACTAAATAATTTGAGTAAAACAGCAGACACAGTTTTAGGTAATAGTGGCCCACAGCTGATCAGCAGAAGTATTTCAGTAAGACAGTGATAACACGAGTTATTTCTACCTGATTTAAATTCTAATTTTGTTGTTGTGACCTAATTCAATCAGATTTCTGTAACATAAAACAATGCTGATTGAACTTAATTGAGTTACATTGATCCTATACACAACTTCCACTAAAGCTCAGGATGGCCAGATTGGACACGTGCGCACTACGACTGCACCAGACCTATAGAGGGCAGTATAGTCGTGACTCGTGTCAGCTACAGGACGTCTGCTCTGAAGAACACAGAAGAAGAAAGGGTGTGTGTTTGGCTGCTTCTTGCTGATCGGTCAATTTTGCCTCATTAAGAAATAGTTGGTTCCAGTCCTCGATTCTGATTGGTCAATAACTGTGTTTTATTGAGAAGAAAGACGGCTATGATTGGATCAGCCAATGGTTCTATGTGTCACTATACGACAATTCACCATGACGTCACAACAATAACAGACGTTCTTCCGGGTGGCAAAAGCAGAAGCGTCCCTATGGCAACACTAGTAAATTGCATGGAGGGAGACACACCGTCGGCAGTCTAATCTACAATTCAACAGTTGATTCAAAAACAGACGTGGTGGAAATTCAGACATACAGTAGTTAACATGATCATTAGAGCTTAGATTCTTTGATCTAGAGACGTGCACTCCCAACGCACCAGACCGCGGCGCGGGACTAGATCTGATGCATTCACTCTGTGTGTGCGAATTGCGGGAGAATAAAACGATTCGCAGGACTCCCGCAAACTAGAAATATCTATGAATAAAACAAATAAAAACTAATACATTTGTATACATCTGTTGCAGAAAAGCAACAAGAACAACTAAAACAAAATAGAAATGATTTACATGGCAGAGTTTCTTTTTATAACATGACTGCAGCGATGAGCGATGTAGCCAATCACAGACATATGTGTTGATTTATTGAACGCAATGGCCAATCAGAAGCATTTACGATGAAGAAGCATTTACTCACCGCTCAAAAGAAAGTAACATAGAAAGTAAGGTTAATAGAAATGAACTAAGTTAGTTGAGAACGTCAGTTGTATAACGACCCACGTATTAAAATGGTTGGGTTTAAATCGGGCTCAGGCTCATAATTAGAAGACGACATGCATTTTTGACGACGTCCACTTGCTTTAACCTCCTCACCCACAGATTCTGCTGGATAGATTTACTTTTTTCTGAAGGAAATCGATAAAAAACCTACACCTTTTGCTGTATATCTGGTGGCGCAACCCCAAACACAACATATTTTCGCCATCGTTTCAACTTTGATCAACAACAATGATTTTAACTGTGTAACTGTTCAGTTGCCGGCTGGATCTCTTCAGTTAGTCAATGGAAGCCGCTCGCGTTCTGCCACCCGGAAGTATCGCAGTGCCTATTGTTTACAAACATTCTGAAATGCCCTACACAACACCCCTAGCAACGTGAACATATGTGCTCATTCATATTGTTCATTGAAGATTATGTGTTGTGTGCTGTACTCTCCACTGTGTGTGTGTGTGTGTGTGTGTGTGTGTGTGTGTGTGTGTGTGTGTGTGTGTGTGTGTGTGTGTGTGTGTGTGTGTGTGCTCTCCTCTGTGTGTGCTCTCCGCTATGTGTGTGTGTTGAACTAAATTGAACTGACAAAACTTTTTTTTTTTTTTTTTTTTCTAGTGTACATTACCTGCAGTCGTCACCGGTGTTACAGTTGAAGAGGCCAAGTACAGACTTAAGACATCTAAAAAATAATTATGAATACAAATGAGTCAACATGTTACATAGAACACAATGAAAAATCAAGGCAAGGCAAGTTTATTTATATAGCACATTTCATACACAATGGCAATTCAAAGTGCTTTACATAGAAGAAATTAAAATAATCAAAAGAAATCAGAATAATTAAAACAGTTTAGAATAAAAAAATAAGAAATAATGAAAAATAAAAATTATGATATAAATAAAATACAGAAAATTAAAACTATTTAGGATGAAATGAAGTGCAGTAACAGTCGGATGAACAGTGGCACAGTGCTCATTCAGTAAATGCACAACTAAACAGATGTGTTTTGAGTCTGGATTTAAATGTGACTACTGTAGGAGCACACCTGATCTCTTCTGGAAGCTGGTTCCAGCTGCGGCTGGCATAATAGCTAAAAGCAGACTCTCCATGCTTAGAGTGAACCCTTGGTATTTCTAGCTGATGTGATCCTAATGATCTGAGTGATCTGTTGGGTTTATATTCAGTGAGCATATCTGCAATATATTGAGGTCCTAACCCATTAAATGATTTATATATCAGTAATAATACTTTAAAATCAATCCTAAATGTAACTGGCAGCCAGTGTAAAGACCTGAGGACTGGTGTGATGTGTTCATATTTTCTGGTCCTGCTCAGAATCCTGGCAGCAGCGTTCTGTATGAGCTGCAACTGTCTTATGGTCTTTTTAGGAAGGCCAGTGAGGAGGCCATTACAGTAATCCACCCTGCTGGTGATGAAAGCAAGTCTTGACTGGAAACAAAGCATCTAATTCTTGAAATATTTTTCAGATGATAGTATGCTGATTTAGTTATTGCTTTGACATGACTATTGAAACTAAGGTCTGACTCTAGTGACACACCAAGATTCCTGACTTGATTTTTAGTTGTTAGACCCCTAGCGTCAAGGTATGCATTCACCTTGAGAACTTCATCTTTGTTTCCAAACGCAATAACTTCAGTTTTGTCTTTGTTTAACTGCAGAAAGTTTTGACACATCCAACCGTTTACTTCATCAATGCATTGGCACAGGGAGTTAATGGGGCTGTAGTCGTTAGGCGATAGGGCTAAGTAGAGCTGTGTGTCGTCTGCGTAGCTGTGGTAAGCTATTTGGTTCTTTTTCATTATTTGGCTCATTGGGAGCATATACAGGTTGAATAGGAGTGGCGCAAGAATCGAGCCCTGAGGGACTCCGCAAGTCATGGATGTCCACTCAGACTTATGTTCTCCCATACTCACAAAATAACCTCTCCCTTCTAAGTATGACCTGAACCATTTTAGGACTATCCCAGAAAGGACTATCCCATTCATATTGTTCATTGAAGATTATGTGTTGTGTGCTGTACTCTCCACTGTGTGTGTGTGTGTGTGTGTGTGTGTGTGTGTGTGCTCTCCGCTATGTGTGTGTGTTGAACTAAGTTGAACTGACAAAACTTTTTTTTTTCTTTTTTTTTTTTTTTTTTCTAGTGTACATTACCTGCAGTCGTCACCGGTGTTACAGTTGAAGAGGCCAAGTACAGTCTTAAGACATCTAAAAAATAATTATGAACACAAATGAGTCAACATGTTACATAGAACACAATGAAAAATCAGTCAAATAAACATATATTAATATAAGCTTTTACTTAAAGTAACAGTTTTGCCTAAAAATTAGAGTTCCGTCACCATGACTTTCACAGAATAATGTATTGTCCATCCTAGAAATTATTATTATTCTCATCCATCGAGGTCCGCCCACAAAGTTACTTGCGCTTTGTGCTTGACACTTGCGTGATCGTTAAAATAGGCCCCCAGGAGTGTTAATTTAACACTGGGGATTTTGCTGTGTTGGACATTGGAGAAAATAGAGTAGGAAAAACAAACATAATTTTAGAGAAGTTTACAATGTTCCTCAGCTTCTACACAGTCTGCTTGCTACTCAAACCATCCCCTCCACTCGTCATAATTCAAGACAATAAAATTCTGATTCCATGATCGCTGATTGCTTCACCGGGTTAATGGATCTAACGGACAACTTGAAAAAATATAACAAGACATTTTTGATCTTTCAACTAAATTACACAAGATGACTGAAGATAATTCTTCATGGTTCGAAAACTTGTGTAAACCCAGGTCGTGGATCAAGGAAATAGCAATTCAGCTGTTGTTTCTCCTACTGCCATTCAATCTATACGTCCACAGTATCAAGTTTTTCATTTAAGAAATGACTCACGCCTCTCATGAGAAAATGACAGTTCCAACCATAAAATAATATTGCCCATAAGAACTTCATAAACCCCCTAATTGCATGTTTGTTTCTGTGTCAGCATGCATTTACAGAAAATCAATACAGAGCATGCGCTCGGACTGGAACCATCACAGGATACAATACAATAATTAACTTAAGTCTCTAAATTTGTATTTTGTGAGAGTTATTAGAACTCTCAAAGGGAGAAAATGTATGTTAGAAATTTATTACATGTTTAATTAGGTTCCAGTAAAATAGTAGCCTATATAAAATGAGAAAGTTTAGTAGACTGAATTCTCGGCCTATAGGACATGGTTTCCTGAACTGGTATATTCATTTACATGTGAGGCCACAGAAACAAAAACAAAAACAGTTCATACTTACACTGCATGACAAAGATGATAGTTAGTCCTCTTTTAAAACCTGAAAATGAAAAACAAATAAATAAGAAAAAAAAACATTTGAAAATGTGTTGGACTGTAGCCTACTGAAACTACATTCATCATCTGATCGCAGTTCATAAAGGATTTTTGGGCAGAATGAACCACTATTTGCTAATTATGACAAGAAAAAAAAAAAAATCACCTTTATGAAGAGAGGAATCCATTGATAGTTTTGGACTTCCGATATTTCCCTTTATTTAAAACCCAGGAAGACGAGTTTTCTTTTCGGTTCAGAGGAAAAAAACAAATGAGATTTGGCATTGATGCATGACTTCTGTTTGTGTCCCCTCTGTTTTCAAAGCACTTCCAATGAATTTATCAATTTACATATTGAAAGAGATGACAATTTTAAACATTTATAGTTTGAAATGAGTGAAAAGTTTCTATTAAGGTAAGCAATTAAATTAAGAAATTAAGAATGAACATTTCCAGGAGTAAACCAAAACTGATCGCAGAAATTATATCATATAATCATGTAATCATATCATATACTGCGAGTCAAAAACTATATATATATATATATATATATATATATATATATATATATATATATATATTGATATATATATATTGATATATATATATATATATATATATATATTGATATATATATATATATATATATATATATATATATATATATATATTGATATAATATATATAGTTTTTTATATAATATATAATTATATATTGAAGATCTACATGTGCACTGGAAAAAAAACTGTAGAAACAGTTTTACTCATAAATTGCTAATAAAGTTCACGAGTAATTACAAAGAATCTGCGTAACACATTTAATAACAGACATTTTGAAGCACATATGATGAAATTTTTAAACATACTTAATGATATTTGTGCTATTTATTGTTTTCACTGTTTAAGAGTAATCAGAGTGTATTTAATACAAGTATATCAATATTAAAATCACTACAAATTGAGTATTAGTATACCTATGCAGTTTCAACCATTTTTTCAGTTCAACCACATTTCTAAAAATCAGAACATGAATAGAATTACTCCAAATCACCCCTCAGTCCATGATCACACATCATGTTTGATGTACAAAGACTGATGAGGATCATTATGAGCAGAAAGAAGATCTTACCTGATATAATCTGACAAACAGTGAATCTCACCCGACGCGACTGACTGAACAAGATAGTGTGTGTTGAGATGTTTATAGAGAAGTTATCTGTCCATCATTCCCATAAGTCCACTGTTATCTCATCATAATCAAATTTGAATAAAATATTTACATAACATGTCTAGCGACCTTCTAGCATCTTATGTGAAATTCAATATCAGGTTTTTATCAGTTTTAGCCGAATGACTCCAAATGGACTGTGATGTTGCTGTAACGATGGCAGCTGCTGGTAATTATTCATTAGGCGTTTTTTTTTTTCCAACTTCCTAACATTCTCTTCTTAACTTTGTCAATTAATCATTTCAAGTCTCACCCATCCCTCAAACTCTGATTAATAGATCCAATAATAACTATAAAGGCAACAAAAAATGTATTCAAATAGTAGAGAATTAACTGACAGTAAATATGCTTAGACTTTGAGACCAGAATTTCTGTCATTTCATTTTTGAATGATTAGTGATTAATTAGCTGAGATTTTTGTAAATTGCATATTTTAATCTGTGAAATATAGATTGATTTAATATAATATATGTAGCAGATTAAAATAATTCTGTTTTTGTTTACATTTGAATATTTGAATAGTTTTGGATGATTTGAACATTCCGTCACAGGAAGGAAATGGAAGAATAGTAACAGATTAAACAACTGCCTCTGACATTTCCCTCTAAATGCCAGACTGTCAAAGTAAGAATAGGACCTGTATTGAATTTTGTGAAATAAATAAATAAATCCAGTCATTCAGTAGTCCAACAGGAATCTACACAGTCTAGAGATTCACATGAGGGTGAAATCAGATGATTTCGCTGTGCTGATATATTACCAGAAAGCTGCTTGTTTTGAGAGTTATTTCTGTGAGTGCTGCTTCATACATTGCTACACTTCCCCCAGTGAAATGTTGTTAAACTACTGCTAATGTACATCATACTCATACAATTGTTCTTCGAAATATCTTCCTTTGTGTTCAGCAGAAGAAAGAAACTCATACATGTTTGCAACAACTTGAGGGAGAGTAAATGACAGAATTAATTTTTTTGCTTTGGAGTATCCCTTTTGGAGCTCCTAAAGTTCTTTTCCAGCTATTTTTGTTAGTAACTGTAGTCTAAAGAGAAACAGCTGAACTGTAAACTGATCCCCACGGCTTCTGAGGAAGATGCATTTGCATTCAGTCTAGAATAACACACAGACCTCACATATACAAAAACTGTGGCTGTTTTCGTCGAACATTATTTACATAATTTCAGGAATATCTTTGGTGTCACTCAAAAAATGATGTGTTGGCTTTACTTTTTTTTATGTAAACAGGTTCCACCGGTTCCACATAACTTTGTTTCGTTATACAAACATAATTTGTTCATGTAACTTCAACATCATGGAAGTCATTTTAAGCCATCCAATCAAACTCTGAGCTGAGTGTTAAATGAACACTGAAACAGTGATAAAGTTAATGAGATAATTTAGTGAATAATTGAGTGATGATTGAGCATTATTGAAGACACCTGATGATCACAAGCAGAATCACTGAAGGAGAAAATCACAAATTGTAAGTCACCGTTATGGAGATCAGTGTTTGTTTTAGTTGGGCTCTTGACACTTAAACTATCTCTTTAAACTTAGTTTGTCTGCTGTTAATAACTTATAACAGTCAAATGAACAAAGAAAACTATGATAGTGTTGGTTGTGATATGACATAATCATACTGTGACCTGTAAAATGAAACTTTTCAGATGATTTGGCTTAACTTGTTAGCAACATTTTAGTGATTGTACTGCATATCCGTTTTTTTCTTTTAACCTAAAATATTTAATAAATATTATTCTGATCAAATCACTTTCATCCTTATTTAGAAACAGAGACATCAAAAATCAGCCCGTCTATCTCAACTGTGGTGGCAATATTAATCCTTGTTGCCACCAATCACAACTCATAGAGTAAAAGTAAAAGTCAGAAAGAGTAAGAGCCAAAGAGTAAAAGTCCTGCCATATGTTTATTCAACCCATGAACTCAATCAGCTGACTTCACTAATTAGTTCTCTCTCCCGTCTGAATTAGCAAATCCAGGTGATTGGAACAAAAATCTGAAGAGGACTTTTACTTTCTGAACCTGGACTTTACTCCTCTGCATAGCAATGCCACATGCCAGCCAAGAGTAAAGAAATAAACCAGAATTGGACCTATACCCACATAGCAACATTGTTTCGGCCCAGATCCGGCCCACAACTGAAACTACTCCATTATTAATATACACAGATTTTGTGGGTCAGATAATGTCCAGTTCTGGTTTATTTCTTTACTCTCGGCTGGCATGTGACATTGCTAGGAGATGTAAATCCAGGTTCAGAAAGTAAAAGTCCTCCTCAGTATTTTGTTCCACTCACCTGGATTTGATAATTCAGACGGGAGAGAGAACTAATTAATGAAGTCAGCTGACTGAGTTCATGTGTGGAATATGGCAGGACTTTTACTCTTTGGCCCCTGGATTTCCCACCGCTCCCTATACGTACACAAGGAGTGTTAATTTAACACTGGGAATGTTGCTGTGTAGATTAACTTCATTTTTAATTAAATATTTGTAGTATTTTCAAATTTAGCAGAGATGATGGAAAATATTTTTATATGCAAACTGTTACCCAATCTTGGAATTACTTCCAAGTCTTGACTGTAACATGTCTATAAAAACTGAGTGTTTCAAAGAGGTCAAAAGTAGGATGAAAAATAGATTATACTTCTTAGGATGTTTTGTGATGTAAAATCTTGACATTATAAGTTGACTTCAGAGAACTTTGCAAATGCAGTTCATGACCCCTGTAATACTAGGATCAGAGATTTACATAGAGTCCATGTGACTGGTCCACACTGGGCTGTACATTCCCATAGACTGTATGTACTTGGCTCTTTGGGACTTCAGGTCTGTTGATAGGTTTAATCCGAGTGTTCTTGTCTGTGTTAGGAATGTCAACAGTCTCGTACACACTGTCTCCCTGCATCAAGAAAACAAAACTGCTCTAGAAGGTCTGCTGGGTGATTAAACACATAATGATTTCTTTTGATTAATTTTATTTCTTCAATGCAAAGCACTTTGAATTACCATTGTGTATGAAATGTGCTATATCTAGCATAGCAACATTATTTCTGCCATCCTGTTTGCCAGATCTGGGCTGACATGTGGCGTTGCTATGGCCTGCTTGTGGCCCAGATCTGGCAAACAGGAGTGGGCCACCCAAGGGCCGTCAGTCATTGCTGCAAGTGGGCCAGATCCGAATCCCACAAGTGCCAGATATGGGCCGGATCTGGGCCGAAACAATGTTGCTATGTATAAATAAACTTGCCTTGCCTTGAATATTAAGTAGGGTTTTTAGGTTATTTTTTTAAGGTCAGTGAGCGACTTACAAAATCGTTGGCATTACTCTTCTGTTCATCTCTGCTTTTATTTTGATTGTTGACAGGCGTCACACTGCCTATTGAAATATCAAAACAAAGAAATGCATTGGTCAAATCTTTTTGTTGTTTTAATTATGCTGATAGTAGACATGGCTTGTTTATTTTTACCTGTACTTGCTGATGTCTTGACTTTTTTCCTGCACTGATGGACAACGATCCATCCAACTACAAGTATGATCACTGCTATGACCAGCCCACCGACAGCATATAGTATGTATACTGTAGTGTCCAAAGATTCTGAGGGAGAGATAGAAAAATATGTATCATTAAAGTCATTCAGATATTCGTCATCTACAGGCTTGTGCAAAATTCAGAATTTCAGAATTGGCCTCCATTCAATTCATTATTTGGAATTTGAATTGAATTAATTCTGTCCCACAGGAAGTTGAATTTGAATCGGAATGACAGGAAGTGGAATTAAATTCATGGCAATTCAAAGAAATCCCACACAGTCACACAACAGAGAGAATGTGTTGAATCTCACATACATTCAGCATTAGGAAGGTTACTTTGGAAATGTAATTGCTTAAGTTACCCATTATAAATGTGGATTACTTTATTTGGATTCCTTTATCAATGCAAAGCAATTTCCTTTTAATTTAATTAGTAACTAATTGAATTCAACATTTTACCTCAGTAATACAACTAAATACATTTACATTAATTTTGTAATTTAATAACATTCGTTACACACATATCACTCCTCAACTCTGCATAAATTCTTGTTATAAATACACAGCAAAATCCCCAGAGTAAATTTAACACTGCCCAGAGTATATATGTTTATTACTAACCAGAATGACTATTTCTGTCAGATGTCTATGAACGGAGGTTTGGATATCAATGTTTTAAAATGTTTGGTCACCATTATTATGATAGTGTTTCCTTTAGTTGAGTAGTTTTACTTTTATCATTTTAAGTGAATTTTGGTCTTTGTAACAATGTTTACCAACGCACATAGTTTGTGATAAAAGAAACAATAACCTAAGGTGTTCAGGTATAGTCATTTTCATAATAAAAACGATAATAGAATGGTTCTCTAATGTTATTCCTGACCAAAAGTTGTAATTTGTTTTTAATAATTAACATTCACCTTTCTTGACACAGAGCAGACATTCTGGATTTTTATATACATTGCAGACACATTTTGGAAATCATTACAATTACATACACTTTTTTTTCTGAAACAAACAGACATCATGAATCAGCATATGAATCTCAACAATGGTGACATGCGTCATGTGACAATGCGTGCTGGGAGCCAGGAGTTTTAACCTCCTAAGACCCGAGTTTTGGTCAGAGGTGGAAAGTTCAGAAAGTCAAAAAGTAAAAGTACTGCCACATTTTTATTCCACCCACAGGGGTGGAATAAAAAATTGTTTCATGAAAAATTGTTTAAATTTACGGGGAAAAGGCTCAACTGCAGATATGAAACATGAAACATAAAATAGAAGAATATAACAAAAAATCATTAAATAAATATATTTATTTAATGATTTTTTTGTCCCATTCTTCATATTGAGTATGTTTCATATGTTTCATAACTGCAATCGAGCCTTTCATGTTTAAAGAAAACTTGTTGACAAAGACGTAGTATACTGGACTTCTTCACTGTCACGGCTGAGAAAGGGTTTTTTTTAAGCTGTAAGCGGGAGGGGATGCGAAGATAATTGCAATTGTAACTGTTAAAAAACAATAAAGAATATATATATATATATATATATATATATATATGTATATACAGTATATGTTGTTGTCAATAAAAAACATTTGCACAAAGCAAGCCGATCCACTTTACCATGTTGATAAGAGCATTAAAATGAGGGAAAAAAATAATAATGGGACAAAAAGAAATCAAGAGACATTTAGAATAGATAAAAATGTGTGATTAATTGCTATTAATCGTGAGTTAACTATGACATTAATGTGATTAATCGTGATTAAATATTTTAATTGTTTGACAGCACTAATATATATATATATATATATATATATATTTGTTTTTGTTTTTGGGAGTGGCCTCGTAAGGGCAGCAAAGCAATTGCATTCTGGGAGTTCCACATAAGTAAAAAAATACATTTTCTGCATTTTCTCAGTCTACATTTCAAAAATAATTTCACGTTTCTATTATATAAAAGACCAATATTAAATACACCTTCATCTTCCCAGAGGTGAAGTATCCCTTTAACTGATATATATATATATATATATATATATATATATATATATATATATATATATATATATATATATATATATATATATATATATATATATAATGCTGACACACAAGCTAGATAAAATAATGTGTCTAAGCCTGAGCAATCCACTGTAGCAATGGATTAACAAAAATCAAATGAAAAAAACATTCAGGAAATAAGCCAATAGAGACACAGTGTGTTACATTACCAGATGAGATGGCCACTGGTGTGACAGTTGTAGAGCTGGTGTTAATGCTGCCAGTGTCTGAAAGTTTGTATGAATAATGATTAATCAACAGAAACACAAATATCATGAATCTGTAGAAAGAGCTCATGTGAATATAATTACCTGCACAGTATGCAAAACTGCAGAAAGTTGGTCTGACCAGCTCATAGACATAATAATCTCCTGGACAGGCTTTGACTTTAATGGGATAAGACCCGTAAAAGCAGCAGAAATTGTCCCAGTGAGCGCAGACATCTCGAGTGACGACTCCATCTGTTACTGTTGGGTGTCCACCACGGATCCACAGTGGGGCATTAGTGCCACAGCTGAACTTAGCAACACACGTGTCTGGGATATGAGCGCTAGTGCTGTTAATGAAGAGACGATACCAGCCGCTCCAGGAGACGGACTGATCACAGTTTTTGACTGGAGCATTTATATTATTGATGGATCTCCATGGATCGTCCAGCACAGTGTAGTTGTTGCAGGGGTCTGACAGATTAGCGGTAGTGAAAATATATTAAGAAATAAAACATGTTTTATTGCAAAATGTAACCAAAATTGCAGCTTCAGACATTACTTTTTTCTTCTTCTTCTTTTGCTGATTCAGAGCAATTCATTTCGATCCACAATATTTTTTTTTCAAATGCACTTTTATTAAAACATCAATACATCTTAAAGAAAATCTTTTAAATTGGAAGTAAACATGTTACACACCAGTATAATCATTTACATATTATTATTATTATTATTATTATTTTTTAAAGATTTTCTTTCCATTTTAGAAATGACCACTTTAAAATGACCATTGTTAGGTTTTCAGCGGGAATCCTGGTACATAAACTAATATTAAAGTAACAATCTGGTATTTAGTTTCCGCCATATTTCTTCTGTATAAAATGAAAAAAAAATGTTTAAATTAAAGCCACACTGCAGAACTTTTTGGCCACTAGATGGTGCTCAACCTGTAACTTTCACGTCTAGCGTCCCTAGAGGCCACAAACTCTGCAGCACTGTCGCAAATTAAAGTCAACAAGCAAAATGATGTCCAAAAGAACGTCTTTTCAACGTCTTTGTCACAAAAAGTCGGACGTTGAAAAGACGTCCACTGAGGGGCCGGAATGAAAGTTTTTATGTCTTTTTTTGACGTGTTCTGGACATCTGAAAAAGATGTCAATGGATCCTTCGTACAAGGTTAAAAACTAGTTCAAATGTGGCCATTTTCAAGAGTATTTATGGTCTCATTTAGACAATTTATACCGTTTCTGAACCAAATAAACACTCTCAGGATGCATTAAATTAAAACTCATGTTTATTTACATTGTTTAGATGTGGTTTAGATGGTGATATTGGTTTAATTTTAAATCACCATTGTGGTGATCAGTGTTTGCTTTAGTTGGGCTCTTTGTCCCAGATCACCATACTTCAGCTTTTCTTTGGCTGTTGTAACTGTTTGCATAACTCCATTGTTGTTGCGGAGAAAGCCAAGAAAATAAAAAAAAATAGTTGTCTTCAGCTGCTTGTTGATGATGACAAAATAAACACAATGCAAGCATTAAACAACATCTAAACTTTTGCTTTAATATCTGAAATTTATAATTATTCATCTTGTGGAACTGCATTATTTGGACCAGTAACTTTACAATGAGCACTGCGTACAAGAAATTGACCCACATAGTCACACATAGATATCAAGATTTTGCATATGAGTCTCAACAATGGTGACACCCAAAACAAAAAAGCCTGGGAATTAAGGATGTTTTGTTCTATGAAAGCTACCCACCATGCATTGCAGCATGAAGCATTTTATTTATTATGACCATTTTATTTATTATCACCATTTTTGTGAAATTTGTAATGTAAATTTGCTTTTTGAACACAGAAGTCTAAACACAACGTTAAAATGCCCAATTTATGTTGATTTCATCATCATCACCATCACCAACAACAACAAGGAGCTGATGAGAGACAATTTTCTTGGCTTTCACTGTCAGAACAATGGTGTTATTCAAACACACAGTTACAACAGCCAAAGAAAAGTTAGAGTACAAATTATTGGGACCAAGAGCCCAACTGAAGCAAACACTGATCACCACAATGGTGACTTAAAATGAAACAAATATCACCATCTAAACAACGTAAGGAAATTTTTAATTTAATGCATCCTGAGAGTGTTTATTTGGTCCAGAAATATTATAAATTGTCTAAATGAGACCATAAATAGTGTTGAAAATGGCCACATTTGAACTAGTTTTTAACCTTGAACGAAGGATCCATTGACGTCTTTTTCAGACGTCCAGAACATGTAAAAAAAAAAAACGTCATAAAAACTTTCATTCTGGACCCTCCGTGAACATCTTTTCAACGTCTGACTTTTGTGACAAAGACGTTGAAAAGACGTATTTTGGACATCATTTTGCTCAGTGGGTTTGGGGAAATACAGCCCTGATCTGTAGCCTACATACATTAGAAAACATTCAGGAAATAAGCCAACAGAGACACAGTGTGTTACATTACCAGGTGAGATGGTCACTGGTGTGACAGTTGTAGGGCTGGTGTTAATGCTGCCAGTGTCTGAAAGTTTGGATGAATAATGATTAATCAACAGAAACACAAATATCATGAATGTGTAGAAAGAGCTCATGTGAATATAATTACCTGCACAGTATGCTGAAGAACATAGACTTGGTCTGACCAGCTCATAGACATAATAATCTCCTGGACAGGCTTTGACTTTAATGGGAAAAGATCCGTGAAAGCAGCAGAAATTGTTCCACTGACCGCAGACATCTCGAGTGACGACTCCATCTGTTACTGTTGGGTGTCCACCACGGATCCACAATGCATAATAAGTGCCACATCTGGACAGAGCAACACACGTGTCTGGGATATGAGCGCTCATGCTGTTAATGAAGAGACGATACCAGCCGCTCCAGGAGACAGACTGGTCACATTGGGAGTAAATTTTATTATTGATGGATCTCCATGGATTGTCCAGCTCAGTGTAGTTGTTGCAGGGGTCTGACAGATTAGAGGTAGTGAAAATATATTAAGAAATTAACAAGTTTCTGAAAAACATGTTTTATTACAAAATGTAACCAAAATTGCAGCTTCAGACATTACTTTTCTTCTTCTTTTGCTAATTCAGAGCGATTCATTTCGATCCAAAATATTTTTCAAATGCACTTATAGTAATATTTAAAGGGCACCTATTATGCCTCTTTTTACAAGATGTAATATTGGTCTCGGGTGTCCCCAGAATGTATTTGTGAAGTTTCAGCTCAAAACACCCCACAGTTAATTTATTATAACCATTTGAAAATGTCATTTTGGGGCCTGTTTAAAAATGAGCTGTTTTGGTGTATACCACCTTAAATGCAAATGAGCTGCATATCCCCGCCCTGCCTTTGGATGAGGGCGTAACATGAAACCTATAGCAGTCGGTACTGAGAGAGTAAGAGAAAACGCTGTTTTGAATGTCATTCAGCGTACGTTTGAATCGGAATATTTAAATAGTACGAAGAGACTCAAAATAAACACAAATGAGAATGGACCAGTACGTCTCGGTATGGTTATTTGATACATTTATGTACTTATAGAGTTGTAATCACGTCCCATTTGCAATTATGGATGTAGAACACACAGACACACACAAACACTAACGCTGGCGCAATTTTTTGAAACTACATACACATACTGTGATAAAGTTTGCTACGTACAAGCGAAATTACATTTATGCGAGTGACCTGTTGTGTCATGTTTACTTGTCATACAGGTGCTTCTGTGGCAAATGTGAGGAGATGGCTAACTTACAGAACAACAACATATATACCGTTTTTAATACAATATCTTTTAAAAATATATATTTATAAACGTGTGGTTACACACTATACAAACAAGGTTTAAATTATATACACAGACATCCTACGACAACAACAACTTTAGACGCATTTGTTGTTGAATTGGCTGACATTGACTGAAAAGACTATTTGCTCATAAATCATAAAATACACTTACTGTTACTGGAGGTGACGGTGGATTGCAAACAGTAGACGACGATCCACAATTGAGGATTAACTTTTAAGCCACAACAACAGGATTAACCCACGACTGAACATTTATGTTTCCAAGAGACATTACCGGCTGTCGTTGAAACAATGGAGGATGGTGTACACATAACCGAGGGCGGGGTCTATGCCACAACCACACTGTCAATCAAACCTCTTGCTCAATTCTACGTCACAAAGAGCTGAATCTCAGAACAGCTCATTCTGAGACAGTGCAGATGATTTATTGAGATTGTAAAAAACCACTGGGTGGATTGTTATCATTCTAGGGTGGTTTTGCTCACACACTGCCAACATTTATGTTCAAACACCATGTAAAAGTGAATTTTCCATAATAGGTGCCCTTTAAACATCAATAAATCTTAACCTCCTAAGACCCGAGTTTTGGGTGGAAAAGTCCAGGGGTCAGAAAGTAAAAGTACTGCCATATTTTTACTGCACCGACAGCAAAAACTCCAGTGTTAAATGAACTTTACTGGGAGTTTATTTGTGCTCTCTGCTGTGTGTGTGCTGTGTTCTCCACTGTGTGTGTGTGCTCCACTGCTCTATTTTAAAAAAATTGGTCAAAAAATAAATCTGCTAAATATTATTCTGTTCTGAACTGAATTCATATTCATATTTAATATTTGAATATAGGCCTATTTCCTTTACAATTTTTGTGTGTCTCAAATAAAAGTGTGGTTATTTTTTTATTCAGATTCATTAAATACTTGAACCCAATTAAAACATTTTATAATACAATTATACAACAAAACAAAACCACCAAAAAAACATTTAAAAGAATATTTGAAGTCATCTTTAGTTTAGTTTTTGGTCAAGTGCATCCAGAATTTTTATATCGGAATTTTTATATTATGAAGCTGAGTTCATTATACATTGGGTTTAGAGATGAATGACAGTATTCAATTGGAAAATTAAACTTCATTTGGCCTATATATGAAACAATTACAGAATTTTAATTTTAAAAAGTAAATTAAATGTGTTCATTTCTCTCTTTTATTTATTTATTGTGCAATTTACATCAAGGTGGGAAAAGACTTTCATCATAACAAAAAAAAAGATTATATCATACATAAGTAATTTTAATTTTCTGGAGAAATCAGGTTATATCTATTAACAGATATGCTTCAATAAAAATGTGTTTTTTTAAGTTTGGTTGAAATCAGTTATAATCAGTAATCTTAAAAAAAATGTTAATTTAGTTTCAACATTTCAACCAGTTATTGTAGATGAAATCACATGAAGTACATTTTCTAAGTTCAACTTACAAAACTTTTTTTTTTCTAGTGTACATTACCTGCAGTCGTCACCGGTGTTACAGTTGAAGAGGCCAAGTACAGTCTTAAGACATCTAAAAAATAATTATGAATACAAATGAGTCAACATGTTACATAGAACACAATGAAATATCAGTCAAATAAACATATATTAATATAAGCTTTTACTTAAAGTAACAGTTCACCTAAAACCCTAAAACCTGACTTTCACAGAATAAAGTATTGTCCATCCAAGAAATTATTATCATCATCCATATTTTTCACATAATGAAACCCTTAAGCCTTTTCTGTTTAAACTAACAAAAACAACAACAAAAAACACATTGCAGCACTACAGTATCTACATGAAGTATAAATTGTGGATCATATTCCAAATCTTCTGAAGTCAAATAGCATCTTAATGTGGAGAGCAGAATGAAATGAAAGAAGTGGTTGATGTTTTGAGTGGTTTCCCTACACAAATAAATCAATCATGTTGTACACAGAAAGCGACATTTTGATGTCCCAGATCCGGCCCACATCTGGCACATGTGGAAAGATGATCTGGGCCACAAGCAGACCATAGCAATGCCACAAGTCAGCCAAGAGTAAAGAAATAAACCATTTTTTTTCTCCGAGTCATTTGGTTCATTCAACGAACGAAATGACTCGAAAAAAGATTTGTTCATTTTGATGAACGAGTTCGAACAACAGAGTCACGAACGCGCATCACAGAGCAAGGCGAGCATTTGAGCTTATAAAACTTAAACTTTGTTATTTATTTTTGAAATGACCGACTGTTGCTTGATAAGACCCTTATTCATCTTCAAGAATCGTTTAAAGCCATTTGAACTTTGGACCTTGAACCGTTTGGTTCCCATTGAAGTCCATTATATGGAGAAAGATCCTGGAATGTTTTCATTAAAAACCTTAATTTCTTTTTGACTGAAGAAAGAAAGACATGGACATCTTGAATGACATGGGGGTGAGTAAATTATCCGGAAGTTTTTTTTTTTTTTGTTGTTTTTTTAAAGTGACCTACTCTTTCAATATACACAGATTTTGTGGCTCAGATAAAGTCCGGTTCTGGTTTATTTCTTTGCTCTTGGCTGACATGTGGCATTGCTATGGCCTGCTTGTGGCCCAGATCTGGCAAACAGGAGTGGGCCGAGAGGTCAGGGTGTTATTGCGAGCAAATCGCGGGGGATTAGCGGGCGATGAATGCTTGCCAATCTGTTAGTATGAAAGAGCCAACAACGCATCAAGGACGCTCGCAGACGCCTCGCAGACGCATCGCCGAGAGCATGCTAGATATTTAGAGCCGTCTTACGACTCAACCTCAGTGATGTCATAAGCTACAGCCAATCAGAGCAAGGCATGGGTTGAGGTCACCGGGTAAATCTTATTTTTTCTTTTTTTGCATTTTTTTCTCAGCGCAAACAGTATGCAACACTAGTTTCTGTATTTTTGACGTCCATTCGCGCGTTGTGTTCTTCTCTTCTCCTTCGCTGGGTTGGCGCACGTGCTGTTCGCGTTATTTCCTGTTTGTTTTATCGCATGATTTTTCATGAAAAAACGTGGTTTGTAGACAAGATAGAATCGTTGGGTGACAGAGTTGTCAGCTCGTGTAGTGTGTTACCTCCTGTTGTGGATCACGTTGTGTTGTGTGGTGTGTGTTGTGTGGTGTGAACACTCCTGATTTCACAGAAAGCAAGTCATGTAGTGTGTACTTCACAGTTCAGCCAGACGTTTTAAAATCGTGTAGTGTGAACAAGGCTTTACTGGTCATTACATCAGCATACAGACAAAAAGCTAAAAAACATGGTTTAGACTTACACAGAATCCCAGAGATGAGAGGATGAGCTTTTATAAAACCTGAAATATGAAGAACAAGTCAATAAAAACAACTGAATTTGTACTGGATTGAGTCTGAGAAAACTACATTAATCATCCGTTCACAGTTCATGAGATTTTTGGGGCAACGAGAGCTAACCTTTAAACACAAGACAATACTCACCTTTATGAAAGGAAGCCATTGTCAGTTTTGACAGTCCAGTTTTTTGTTTATTCACAATCCAGTTCAGAGGACGAGTTTCCTGTACAGTTAGAGAATAAACCAATTAGCCATTGCATTTACGTAAACAAACAAACAAACAAACAAACAAAAGATCTTTCAAACAAACACACGTAAAACATTCCACAGCATTTGATTTTGGATAAGAGTTCAAATTGAGGCTTTTAAAACAGTTTTTGCCAAGCATTATGCAATAAAGGATGAAACAACTCGATCTCGAATAATCTTAGAATCACAAATCATAGTTTCCCAAAAGCATCAGATCTGAAAATGGTTGAATTGTAGAATGAAGTGCTCTTCCTTATTTTCATCCTTAGAAATGTTAGTAAGAGTCCAGACCTGCTTAAAGCCCAAATTACTCAACTATAACTTAGTATTAACTTATATTAGTACACACAAATCAATTTTACTTGTAACTACACACACATCAATACATGTTTAGACATTAAGAGAGTGATGAGGATCATTATGAGCAGAAAGAAGATCTTACCTTACCTTACCTTACACGACTGATGAAAAAGTTTGTATGTTTGCATGTTTATAGATAAGTTATCTCTCCATCATTCTCATGAGGAAATATTAACCCAAATCCACTGTTTTTCTTCCTCAAATTCAAATACAACTTTCCACACAATAGACAGTGAAATCCCCCGGGTTAAATTACTCCTTACATATGTGTCCAACTACAGGGTGTTAAAATCAACACTGAAACAGTCTTAAAGTTAATGAGACAATTAAGTGATTAATTAAGTGATGATTGAGCATTGTTGAAGACACCTGATGTTAATAAGCAGAATCGCTGAAAGAAAGAGAAACAACAAAAACAGAAAAAAAGAGAAACACAAGACCTACTGACTGAGCCGTTACACGTTATTTGTCCATATTTTACCCAAACATGGGTTAAAACAACCCAGCATTTGAGTCTGATATTGCTCCAAAGGGCTTTATAGTTATATATTTTTTATTTAATTATAGCTGTAAACAGAACTCAACTGCATCACGCACACTGGAAGAAGAAGTAAAATAATGAGTGTTGCTTCTTTCACTTGGTCCTCCATCACTGTAAAAAAAGTTTGTAAAAGTGTAAAAGTCTGTAAAAGTCAAGTCATCTCGTTGATTTGACTGAGTTAGGTTGAGTTAACGTATAGTGTTAAGTTTATTACGCTTCCAGTTTATCCACGTGTTCTTCATGTCCGATATAGGCGTTCATCGACCCTTCGAGGTTAAAAACTAGTTCAAATGTACTTTGACTATTGCTGTCAGATGATCTTAGTAAGAATTAACAGAGGTTTAGATGTTCATATTAGTTGAGGTGTCACCATTGTGGTGATCAGTGTTTGCTTTAGTTGGCCTCTTGGTTCCCCTTTATCTTTACTTTAGCTTTTCTTTGACTACTGTAACTGTGTGTTTGTAAAACACAATTTATGTTGCAAAGAAAGCCAAGAATATGAATAACCAGGTGTTATCAGCTTCATGTTGATGTTGGTGAAATCACCACAAAAAAAGCATCTAATGTTGTCTGAAACTTTGGCATTTCTAGTTGCCTATCTTGTGGAACTACAATATTGGCACCAATAACATTTATAATATCAATAACTTAGAGGTGGATAAAACTTATGTACAAACAATGTTTAGAGCAAATGTAACATGTTGTCACAAACGGACATCAAGATTTTGCATATGAGTCACAACAATGGTGACAATTAAAAAAAATTGTCATGCTGCAATGCATGATGGGCATCTTTCAAAGTTCAAAACTCATCATTGATTCCCAAGACTTTTTGATTTGATTGTCACCATTGTTGTGATTCATATCCAAAATCTTGATGTCTTTGTGTGACTACATGATGCATTTGCTTTAAAAAACTTTTTTCATTCTATTGGCACCAATATTGCAGTTCCTTAAGGCTGGTGGTTATGAATGCCAAAATATAAGAACAATTTATAACTCCATATTTGATGCTCAACAACATTGAGCTGATAACACCTGATGTTAGTTTTTTTTGGCATTTGTCACAACCGGCTCAAAGCCGTGGCAAATGAACTGGAAGACAGTGATCGGGTTACAAAAAGTAAACATTTATTAACCTTCTGGGGTCATCAAGTCCCAGGTCAGGTGATTATGCTGTCGACAACAACTCAGTGTATAATCAATGTCAGCATTATCATGAGGGTGCTTTTCTCTTTAAATTTTTATTGTCTATCTTTATCTGCCTTCACTCCTACTAAAGAAGAAATGTGCTCTGCATGCAAGACATGGGCTCTGTTTGTAGTGTAACATTCTTGCTCATGTGTCCTACAGTTGAAGAATTGACGTTAGAACTTTATTCAGGAAATTCTTTATAAACTTTACTAAAGCAAAATGCATGTTTTAAGATTGTAGAAAAATATATGGTTTATTCAAACAAAATAACTTTTTAATGTATCTAATTACACTATCAACATAAAAAATGCATGTTGATGTCTTTATTGTCTTATTGTCTGTACAGCACTATGGTCAACTCTGTTGTTTTATTCAGTGCTTTATAAATAAATTTGAATTTGAATTTTGAAAAAAAAGCACACAAAACAGAGAAATAAGGAAGATTCACCATTGTTTGAAACTAGAGAAGTCATGTAAATATGTCAGGTGATTCAACAAACAAGAGGTCTAAATTGGATCATGCAACTAAGGAAGATGCACCATTGTTTGAAACTAGAGAAGTCGTGTAAGTATGTCAGGTGATTCAACAAACAAGAGGTCTGTATTGGATGCACCAGTTTTCTCTCTGAGGAAGCATTAGACTATTGAGAAGTGCACATGCAAAACAAAAATGGGCATTTACCAATAAGTGGGCAATTTCAAACTACAATACATGTTTTTTCAACCATTTTTCAACAGACTTGCTAAAATCATGAAGGCCCACCCCTATAAACCAAGCCCCAGTGGATTTGAGCAAATTGGGTAAAGCGGTTGAAAATGCCTATTGTGGTTTAAAGACTCACTGACTGAGAAACACCCATGAGTGTTCTGCAGAGACACATCCCTGAATGATCTTGTGCTCAATGTTGATCCAACCCACTATAAACATTGAAATGTCAATCTCATCCAAAATGATGGTTTGGATCAAAACTCAACATTACAATGCTATCTTGGGAACTTAGTCCAACTCTAAATTTACCCCAGTCTTTTCAGGTCTTCAGTCTTTCCAGCAACCTTTGCACCGAGGAAGCAAATTAAGAAAAGAACAAAGAGAAAAGACAGGAAAAAAAAGAACAAATCCTATGGCACTAGACTAGCAGGGAACGTTCTCAGAACATTGGCTAACATTCCCCATTTGGTTAATGCTTTAAAAAGAAATGTTCAAAGAATGTTTTAAGGATGTTTTCTCATTTCAAATAATGTTTCTATAAGGTTAAATGTAAACTAAGATATAACTGTAACATTTTGAAGATGTTTCAAAAAGATTATACAATGTTCCATAATAACAAAGGAGGAACATTATCAAGTCAACGTTCGCAAAATGTTTAGAGGATATAATTGAGGCCTGAGATGACGGAATGCATTTTATAAAACATGCTTGTAATGCGACGTGTTAAAACAAGAATGTTATAGTGTTATGAAAACAGTAGGTCAACATCTCTACAAAGCGTTCTTTAATTCCCGGTCTTATTCTGAATACAAACCTTAACAAATTTACTAACAGACCAAACACGGTAAATAATCATACTAATAAAAGTATATGTTGCCTACAACGAAATCTGATGAGCTCAGAATATAAACTAAACGCATTTAATTCCACGTTAAGCAAATTGCCGAATATACTCAAATGAGATCGACTCAGACGTCAATAAATGGAGGCACAAATTATAATCACTAATATAAAATAAAACAAAAATTTCTTTATTTGTACAAATTGTTGCACATTCGTTGAATTCTGTCGTTATAGCGAGATATTATGTCGGTTTAACGACATACAAAATCGTTAAAATGACTTATCTCGTTATAACAACATATTAAATCGTTTTAATGACTTAAGTTGTCTTCTTTTTTTTCTCACCTTGCGGTTCAGAGCTTCCGTAATTAAGATATAACTTTGTAACAAAACAAAAAAAAATATTGAAATAAAACCTAAACGAAAGCAAAAATCAATCACACGTTTAGAAACAAAAATACAAGCCATATGACAATGCAGATTTTGGCATATCTGTTCTTATTTTAATAGTTTAGTTATAAAGGTAAATCCACTACACCAATACAATTTAGAAGTTCTAAAGTATTTATCAAAAAACTGGCCCATTTTTATTTTACCATATGCAGAAATTTGCTGAGATTATATTTAACATAGAAAAAATTGATTGTGTTGTGTCTATTACTGTAATCATAACATCTGTAATGAAGCATCAGGGAAGCAAATTGATGCAGAAACATCGAATCCAAACACAAAGACAATCCACATAAAAAAAAACGGAAAAGGAAAAGGATGCAAGGAACAAGAGTGTAACAACTTTACAAAACATGCAAAGACAACAACCTAAAACACATGGAATAAATACACAAGTAATACAAGGGTTAATGAGGAACAGGTGTAGGCAAAGAGTGGCCATAGTGAAAAATGAGGGTAGCTATGGACACAGATAAGAGAATAGGGAACAAATGCAAGAAGGAACTAAACACAGGAAGTGAACCCAGAAACAATAGAACAAAAATACTTCACCATAAAAGTCCTTAACCACGAGACAAGGGAAAACAAGCTGTAAACGTGCATAGTAATGGCACTTGAGTACTTTATTTCCTGAAGATGATGGTGGAGTCCTCAGTGTTTTTTGCATCCAGAGCGAAGACATCTGAAGAACTTCCTGTACTGCTCTCTGACCTGAACAAGAATGAGACGAGAGAAGCTTAGTGACTTCATGACATCAATTTAACCTCTGAAACTCATGAACCACAATGGCATTTCTTTCTAATAAACAGGCAAGACAAAGCGTTTTAAGAGGCTTTCTGAAGTAAACACAAGCTGCGTTTCCATTACCTTTCAAATTGCGCTAATTGAAATAGTGAATTGAAAATACTACAAATGCAAACACATCACTTTGCGCAAAAACTCCCATATATTGCAAAAAAAAACTTTATGATGACATGAGGTGTTTTTTCAAGCAATTGTCTAGATGTTCTCTGGAAACGTTTTGTTCTTAAAACGTTCTGGGAACATTACCATGAAGTTCTAATAATGTTTTCAGCTGGTAGTTTTATTTTTGTTCCCAGAATGTTCTCCTAAAAGGAACACAGCACAAACTCCAGTGATAAAAGTTAATGAGACAATTAAGTGATTAATTGAGTGATGATTGAGCATTATTGAAGACACCTGATGTTAACAAGCAGAATAACCAAAGGAGAAAATCACTATTTTTAAGTCACCATTATGGTGATCAGTGTATGCTTTATTTGGGCTCTTGACCCTTACATTTTAAACTTTAGATTTTGTTTGACTGTTGTAACTGAGTTATACCTGCCAGATGAACAAAGATAAACAGTGATTTGAAGTTCTTGGTTATGTTTTGACATAATTATAATTTTACATGAATCACAAAACTAATTTAGAGCCTAATCTCTAACTTAAATTTATATTGTTGATTGCACCATCACAGTGATTCTACAGCACAAGAGCCAGAATTTTCAATATATTCCAAAGGATTTCTTTAAACTTGTTCTGATAATCATTTTAAAAAAAGTGAAGGTACTAACAGACATCAAGCATGGATGTATGAATATCAACAATGGTGATAAATGAACTATTTAATTAGGAAAAGGACAGTTCAGATCATAATTTATTCATACTGCAATGCATGATGGGAGCCATGAATGAGTTTTGATTGGTGGCACCCAAAATGCACTGCAACATGCTTTATTATTGTCACCATTGTTGAGATTCACAGGCTGAATCTTGATGTCTGTGTGTCTTAATAAAAAAAATCTAAATCTATTGACACAAAATATTACAGTTATTTCTTAGATTACATTTGACCGAAACATTATTTGAAATGAGAAAACATCCTTAAATTATTCTTTGAACATTTCTTTAGAATAGAATAGATCTTTATTGTCCACCGGGGTGGAAATTTTTCTCTGGCTCACCGCAACATACAGAACAAAACAGATTAAAATATACAAATAATGGCTCAGGCATAATAAAGAAACATTTCTAGTTTCATAAAAAAAAATTAAAAAAAAACTTGTTAAGAATACGTATACTTATGCATTAAAATAGCAGCTCATTTGTTACTGTTGTTTTGTTTTGTTAAGGATACTAATGGCATAAAACATTAAAACATTAACATTAACCCAATAGGGAATGTTTAAAACATTAACCCAATAGGGAATGTTAGCAAATGTTCTGAGAATGTTTCCTGCTTGCTGGGACAGATTGCCAAAATAAGAACAGGACCTTCATGAAAACAACTGTAATATTCTTTAATATTCAGTTTTGAATGGAATATGGTGGTAAATTGAGTGATTTCTGACCTCATTATTGAAGACACAATAGACCAGGAAGATGAAGGTGCCCTGCTGGGAGTTCAAGATCAGGAAGAGGATCTCCAGCTCCTTCCTGTCACGAGTGAAGAAACCCAGAATCCAGGAGCAACCAAGAACCACAAACTGAGCCAGTGTTTTAAATGCCATAATCCTGCAGAGAAAGAGTTCATGTGTATTTATTGACTCTTTTTTCTTTTTCCTATGGAGTGTTAGAATAATAATGTTTGTTACTTGGATTGTTTCATCTGTGAAACTTCAGCGTTCAGATTTTTGAGAGTTGAGTTCAGATTGATGACGATGGTGATGAAGAGAATCATGTTTAACTGAAAAGTAGAAACTAAAAGTGAATCACCTTGTTTTCCTTTTAATTTTAATTAAAATCATGAGAAATAAGAAATGTGCTTACTGCTAGTATGACACAAACAGGACCCAGAAAACTCCAAATAAAATCTTTTTCAATTTTAATCCAGCAGCTGTTTAGAGGAAACACGATATAAGAACTGAATGAATTTGTAAAAAAATAAGATGTCTGGTGTTTTTAAAATTTTTATTATTTTCGTTTAGTTTTTTTTGTACAGTGTTTGTAAAAATGTTCTTTAATCAGATGGCAGAGATGTTACAAAAGCCCAGAGCTGACTTACAGTATTTGCTTCTAATCAAATTGACTTTAAAGAACAACTCACTGTTCACTACCGTATCCTCCAGGAAACAGCCCGACAGACACGGACACCACAACCAGAGCAACCGTATATCCAATCACACACAGGAATCCACTGCTAAGCACCTCCCTCTTTTTGGAGCTGATCTGTGATAGGTTCTTCACACAGATGAAGAGCAGCACAGCTTCAATGAACATCCACACAAAGCCGGAGAGAAAGAGGAAGTGCAGCACTCCTGATATCACGGCACACAACACCTGGAGATCATGAGAGACGGTTATGATGATTCTCAGTGAGACTGTGCTGAGCTGTAGAGCTCCTTCATCATTCTCACCTGATGACGGCGTATGAGTCTCAGGAACTGTTGTGTGAGCAGGAACAGAAGGTGAGCCGACAGAAGACTGATGCAGAGGTTGATTCGAGCCACATTATTCACTGCAGGACTCCACTGACAAAGGGCAAAGGTCAACAGGGCCAAAATGAAGAACACCAACCCCACGGTCACACACACCAAATTCAACAGGTCCAGCAGAGAGTCGCTCTGAGAAAACATGTCAGAGAACATGAGTGCTAAATCTGTGCTGTTCTTCAATGCTCACTATAAATGTTCTCGTACCTCTGATGGGCGGCTGGTTTGCATGATGAGAGCGAATGTGGACAGATGAACACACGAACACACAGTGTAGCTGCTATTGGTCTCTAAAACAGAACAACCATCTACAATCCACTCGCTGATATTCCAGTACACACAGGACAGAGAACCGTTGGGGTCAAACTCCTGCAAAAAGAAGAAAGAACATGCAGAAAATATTACAACACTGAATATTAGATGTTTTCAGATGTTCATCAGTTCTCAGGTTGGACAAAACACATTTCAGTCTCTCACTCTGATGTGTTTGAAGGTGAAGTTGACTGGTTTGGTGAGTTTAGTGTTGGTGGTTTTGGGAAGAGTAGCTGAGATCACAGTGGACATCATGGTTTTATTCGTGTCATTTAATGTGTTGAAGAAGTCTGGCTTCAGTAGATTCTCCATTGTGTTATAACTCATGAAAGCCACAGCAGCTGATCCTGTGTGATACAGAAACAGACGCTTACGTGCAATATTACAACAATTTAAAAAAAAAAGAAAATATGGCTTAGTGGAAATAGTATATCTTATTCTAATATTTTAATAATTCTACAGAAACATCTCACAGAAACATCTCACAAACCAGTTTCATTGTTGTTCTTGGCGATCCCAATGAGATCAATGTCCACAGAAGAATCTGTCGTGTCAAGTCGAGGGATTTTATCTAAGGTGACCTGTGGTCCAACCATGAAGACTTCAACCTCTGATAAAAACAAAGAGTAACGTTATCTGTTAATTACTTTTTTTAAACCCTTTTTTTTTTTTGAAGGTCGCATTCCATTCAATTTGCACAAAATGAAAACACAACACTTTATTTGAAAGGATCCATAAAAAATCCGGTCTCACTGTTCATGCCCAAGCCTATAAGCACGCCATAACCACATACAATTCTGCTCTCAAAAATGCCCGAGCTAACTGCTATTCACAACTCATCCATTCAAATTCTTCCAATGCTCGCACCCTATTCTCCACATTTGCAAAACTGACCAAACCTAAGGATAGTATAACCTCCACTTTCACTACAGACAAATGTAACAACTTCCTGTCATCCTACCATACCAAAATCCATACCATACATTGTTCATTAACATCAACTTCCTCCGTTTCTCCCCTCCCTGAACATCAACTTACTCCCCTCACACTTGACAGTTTTTCCTCTTTCTCTCCTCTGTCTCCCTCTGACACCTCCAAACTCCTTTCAACTATGAAATTCTCCAACTGCCAGCTTGACCCGATCCCCTCACAGCTCTTTAAAGCCTGTCAACCAATCCTCATCCCTCTTATCACCAACATCATTAACACTTCCTTCATGTCTGGATCCGTTCCATCCCCACTAAAACTTGCGTCCATCACACCCCTCCTGAAAAAACCTGGCCTGGACCCTGACAATCTGGACAACTTCAGACCCATCTCCAATCTCCCACTATTATCAAAAATTCTGGAACGTGCCATCATCACACAACTCCACCAATATCTCCACTCCTCTCAATTATTTGAAACGTTTCAATCGGGATTCTGTCCACACCACAGTACAGAAACAGCCCTTCTTAAAGTCACAAACGATCTCCTCATTGCTGCTGACTCTGGTTCCATATCCATCCTCCTCCTCCTCGACCTCTCCGCTGCATTTGACACTATTGACCATTCAGTCCTCCTTCATCGGCTTAGATCTATTGGCGTCTCTGGTACAGCACTTCTTTGGCTAACCTCCTACCTCTCCGACTATTAATAACTGCAACTCCCAAACCTCCCCTGCCAACTATGGTGTTCCCCAAGGTTCCGTGCTTGGCCCCCTCCTCTTCACCATCTATATGCTTCCCCTCGGTAAGATCATCTGTCACTATGGACTCCATTTTCATTGCTACGCCGATGATACCCAACTTTACATATCCACCAAATCCATCACCCCGGCTTTCCTCTCCACCATCACCGATTGCATTTCCGACTTAAAGACCTGGATGGACAATAACTTTCTCAAACTAAACAGCAATAAAACTGAACTCCTTATCACTGGCCCAAAATCACTCCTTTCCAGACTACACAACTTCAGTCTTCTTATCGACGGACATATTGTATCCCCCTCCCACTCCGTTCGAAACCTTGGTATCATAATGGACTCCACCCTCTCTTACCGAACACACATCAACCATGTCACTAAACTATCCTTTTTCCACCTCCGCAACATCGCCCGTCTTCGCCCCTCCCTAACCCTGTCAACAGCTGAAATCCTCATCCATGCCTTCATAACTTCAAGACTCGACTACTGCAATAGCCTTCTCTATGGACTACCTACTAATCAATTACAAAAGCTACAATACATCCAGAACTCAGCCGCCCGCTTGCTCACCCACACCAAGTCCCAGGAACACATCACTCCCGTTCTTCAGCAGCTCCACTGGCTTCCTGTACGCTATCGTATTCAATATAAGCTCCTCCTCCTCACCTACAAGTCCCTCCATAACCTGGCCCCGTCCTACCTCACTGAACTCTTGGTACAGCACCAACCCACCCGTCACCTGCGCTCATATGGCACAAACCACCTTACTCAGATCACCCGCACAAATCGCCGGACATTGGGGGATCGATCTTTTGCCATTGCTGCCCCCACCCTTTGGAACCCACTCCCTACATCCATTAGAAACTCTGTTTCACTATCAAATTTCAAAACAGCACTCAAAACCCACCTGTTCAAACTAGCATTTCCTTAGAACACCTTTATTTATTTATTTTTGTTTTTTATTTTGCTTTATTTTTGTCTTTGTCCCATGTGAAGCGTCTTTGAGTGTCCAAAAAAGCGCTATACAAGTGTGATGTATTATTATTATTATTATTTATTTGTTTGTATTTCTGATGTAGTTTGAATTCTTCAGGTTAACTTTAATTTAATATGCTAAGTGAATACAGTGTGACGGACAGGTTCTCAGTCAAGTAATCTCACAGTGATCTAAAAGTGTACCATCAGTCATCTGTCTAATTTGAAGAGCTTCAACCAAATGATGAATGACTTTGCACCAAAATACTGACCTTTGACATCAACAACATTAATTTAAAGGAGTCATAACCTAGTATTACCTTGGATACCTACGCTCTATTATAGTCTTTCAGGCCCAAAAAGAAAAGTGGAGGAAAAAAAATAACACAGAGCTCATCTGACCCTTATTTCTGAATGCATTATTGTCTCGCGAGATCTGATGCAATATTTTGGCTGTCGTGGACGGTCATTTTAATAATGCAAATGATGAGGGGCGCGTGCCGTGCGTTGATTGGTGGCAGGAAGGAAGGGGCTTGACACCGCAGGTAACTTCAGCATATCATTCCAAAATAACATCATGGCGCAAACAATGAATTCAACCATATATGTTTGAGACTCTGAACCAGAGCGGGAAATGGAAGATATAGAGTCAATGGAAGGACGTCATGAATGGTAGGTATTATTGTCCGACTCGAAATGAACGGGATTCCCGTGTAAAATGTTTAGCGCAGACAACTTACGTTGAGCCAGTTGATAGGGTTGTTGGAACAGCGTTATTTAAAATGAATTTCATCCACTGGTCCCTGGTAGTTTGGTCCGTGTTTGGTGGAGAAAACACATTTGAATGTTGATTCTGGCAGTCAACCACAGAGCAACTCACGTGTGCACTACATTTCTGCATCTTTCTTGACTGAATATGAGGGGGAGAGGGACAGCGCGGGCTTCCTGCAGCATGTCTGCTGTGTCCATATATGGTATATCCTGCCCTGTCTTGACGTCAAGTCGGGGGAGAAATTAAAATCTCGTATTTGAGTGCACGTGCACTGGTTTACGAACCCTGGGGTAAACAAACGCTTCACTTTTGAATATCGGCTTCCCGGCCAATGTTTAATCGTTAGACAATCATAACATACATTGATTCTCGTGGAAAAGTGACAATTACAGGTTATGACTCCTATAAAATACAGGTAGGTGCTGAAACCTGCTGGGCATTTCTGCCTATCGCACCTCCACCGGTGCCTAACAACTGTTTTCTGTTCTCTTTTAAAATATTTATAATTCTTCACATTATATAGTTACTGCAGCTGGATTTACCATCGTCATCGTCTGACACCAGTGAGATATCGTATATAATCTCAGTTTCATCGTCAGTAATAACAGTTTCTCCACTCACCTACAGCTGGAAGAGTTAAACTGACAGCTGCACTCGTGTCTGTCGGCGTCACCAATGTAGAGATGAGTTTCTCACTGGTTTTTAAGATACGGTTTCCACTGGAGGCGAGTTCAGCCGAGCTGACTGATGATGAAGATGATGATGATGACTCTAAAATCTTCCCTGAAGCGTTGAAGGCCATCGTCAAAATGTTGGTCACCGTCTAATTTATTAATCAGATGAATAGTGTCAAAGTAAAGGTCAAGAGAGCAAATAATACAGCACTGTTTTGTCAATCATAATATTATCTACAGTTTATAACTGACAAATATTTAATTTGATTATTTTTCTCTTGAAGACTTACATTCACAGAGAGCACTTGAGATGTGATGTTGTCAATCTGGTCAAGAAGATTTTCGAAACAGTTCTTACCCTGAAATCACAATTGTGAAAGAAGTAAGCTATTTGTTGATTTTGATCATGTTTTTCAATATTAACAGAGAGACAAAAATGTATTGTTACTGCACTGAATGTCACGGTGAAGGTTCAGTGATGTAAGAACAGACACACAACACAAATATACCAACAATACATAGAACAGCACATTCATTTTTCAAATTTCACTGCACGATTCCCATTGAACTAATAAACCATTTCCAATCGAAAGTTGCATATTGACAAAAAAAGTAAAAAATAAATAAATCACGCCACTTCCTGAAAAACTTGCTCAAAACATCAATAATTAAAACTGAAGCTGCTGCAACAGAAAATCTCAGCTCAGGTTAGGGGATGTATGATCAATAATCAATAATTCACAATCAATGATTAATCATACAGGTTATGAGATGTTATCAGCAACATTGTCATTTCTCATCCGCCGAAATGTTATAATCATAAATTTTATAGTATGTTCATATCTATATCTGGCTTGGTCAGACAAAGAGGATTCTGAAGATATCAAGAAAGACGTGCAACAAGGAAAGGAATGCAAAGTTACATTCAAATGCATGACTATAGGCACTTATAATTTATTTCATTGTACAATACAATCAGAACTAGACTAATGTGTGTGTGTGTGTGTGTGTGTGTGTGTGTGTGTGTGTGTGTGTGTGTGTGTGTGTGTGTGTGTGTGGTGTGGTGTGGTGTTGGAGGGAGCTTTCTCTCCCTTCCTGGACCTAGGAGAGCCGATTCTGGGACCCAGAGCTGGGGAATGTGTGTTCTGGTGCTCAACGGACCAATAAAAGATGTCGAAAAGTGATCTCATCCTGATATGTCGCACCATGCTGGTAATTTAGATTATCACGAGTCCTGATTTACATTCACGAGTTCAGAGTCTAAAAGCTTTGGGTTTTAGAAGGAATGTGCATGACTCATGATTCAGATAGTATGCAATAAAATGCATCTGTCCAGTTATCCAATCACATAATCTTATGCAATATCCCAAAATTTGCAAAAACACATGGATGGAAACATTGCCACTGACAGGATCTATGGGTTCAACTGTAAAACTGTAATTTCAGAAACTCAACTTACGGTGCATCCTTCCGGCAGCGTTATATTTACATCTGCAATGACAGAAACCAGCATGAAGACAATAATAAAATACTGCTGCGAATGAAAATTCAGATGTGTCAGACAAAACTTAATAATCTCATAAAGTTCTACTTATATTGTGTTTTATTCATTTTGAACTGAGTCCAGATCGAGTGGACGTGTCTCACTTTAAACTGTTGTGATGTTTCTCCATTAGGAGCAGAACTCATGTTACCAGCACATCAAACTATCAGTAATAAATCACAGTGCTAAACTGGATGGATGCAACCACAATTGACCATTCAACACCATATGTGGGAATGAAGAGACGTTGCCTGTGGCCATTTTTTTTAATTTATGGACATGAAATTTAAATATCTTCAGTCAGTCAAAAAAATTAAAAAATGAAATAAATAAAAACTCAGTTAATATACAGCTTGTGTGCAGAAATTAATTTTGTGATATAAAAAAGGTATGATGTATGCAATGCAATGTTCTGCAACTGCACATTTCACACACTCACACACACACACACACACACACACCAAAACGTTCAGTCAAAACACAATCCAACACATGAAACATCAGACTACATTACCAGCTGAGGCCGTTACTGGTCTGACTGTTGTGCTGGTGCTGCTGGTGTTTGTAACTGGAAAAAAAAGATGAATATTTATGAAGCACAGAATGAGAAAAAATGGCCAATTTGCCTGAACAATCTTTACGCATAAAGGATTATAAATAGCCAGTTTTTTTTATCTAGGTGAACTACTTTAAAACTTTTCTGAAGTTGATGAAGGAAACAGCTAAAACAACTTTTTTCAGGAGTTTCAGGAAACAGTTCTGCATTGATAAAGCAGATCCACACGGCTGCTTTAATGGTCAAGTGACTGTGTTACAGTGGTTTAAATAAGGCCTCTGGTCGAGCACGGAGAAGAGCTTACATATCAACTGTCTGGAAATGAAAGCAGTTGGTTTGGCCCTGAGCATTTCTGTCAAATCCCCAGTGTAAATTCAACACTGGCTCAGAGTGTATTTGGTCCCACTCTACAGAGTGTTAAAGTAACACTGAAGCAGTGTTAAAGTTAATGAGATAATTAAGTGACTAATTGAGTGATGATTGAGTATTAGTGATAAACACCTGCTGTTAACAAGCAGAATTACTGAAGGAAAGAGAAACACAAGAACTACAACTGACTTCCAGTCACAGCCTAAGATTAAATCAGATGAAGATACAAAGAAGATTAAATCTGTGAAGATCTCAGCAGAGGAGGATTAAACAACTCCACAAACAGCATTACCAGCTTAAATCTTTGGACAAACACACAGACATCAAGAATCCACATATGAATCTCAACAATGGTGAAATGCTTTATGCCGCAATGCATTCTGGGAGGTACCATAGTTTAAAACTAATACTCAATCATCACCCAATTAGTCACTTAATTATCTCATTAACTTTAACACTGCTTCAGTGTTACTTTATCACTCTGTAGAGTGGGAGAGACACCCCTCACTGCAGCCTGTAGCACGATGACGTAGCTGGATGGTCCAATATGTAGTGGACGCTGTAATGCGCGCATGCGCACTAGTCAAGTCAAGTCATCTTCATTCATATATCGCCTTTAACAATTTAGATTGTTTCAAAGCAGCTTTACATAGATACGCATATAATTTAATGTAACAGAGATTGCTTTGGCTTTATAGCGGTTCGTGAATAATGTTATTTTCCAGCGTATTTTAAAGTTATTAGGGCCCAAGCCCTGAAAGGGCGAAGGCCCTATTGTTTTCCTTAGGATTATTTATTCTTCTTCTAATTATTATTTTGCTACATTTTGGGCACTTTTGGGGCCCTTAACGTGCTCGAAAACTCTTGAAACTTTGCACATGGGTCAGAACCCGCGGCCATCAGAGCCGGGCTGAAGCTGGTACCTGGGCGTGGCAGGGGGGCTCGTCAGCGCCCCCCTGGAACGGGGTCCGTTAATTATTAAAAAATGCCATTATTTTATATGAAAAATGTAATAATTGTATTTTTTTAAGAAAATATTTTGGTTTGACTTGTATATATTTTTTTATTAGATGAGTTAACATTTTAAGCTGTCATATGGCGATGTTACAATGCACCCCTCATATGTTTCAATGAACCCCACCTATGGGGCATGTTGTCACATTTAACATTTATTTCAGGGTAAATCAAGAAAAGTAATGTGTCTGAGAAATCCACTGTAGCAATGGATTAACAAAAATCAACTGGAGGAAACAATATGTTGCTGTATTTTCAACAGTAAAGTACTGGCAACAACAGCTGATGTTTTTATTGAATTATAGTCGTGCAGTGAATATTTTATTCTTCTGACACAAGCACACATCTATCCAATGGTACAGAGCGGTGTTTCCTAAAAGCATCGTAAGCCTTAGTTGATCATAGAGGCCCCAGCTAACAGAATTTTGTTATAAGAACGTTCTCTAAATATTCAGTGTTGGTTCTGGGAACGTGAAAAATGTCCAGTTTTCTTGACGTTAGAAGAACGTGTTTTAAAAGGTATAATGTTCCTCAAACGTTATTTAAACTTAATTTTCGATTAAAAATTCAACATGATAGTAATGTTGATTGCTAACATTCCAAGAACATAAAAATGTCCAGTTTCCTGAATGTTACTACACAAAAAAAAAAAAAAAAAAAAAAAAAAAAAAAAAACTCAAGAGTGTTAAAGTGTTCAAATTTGAGTGTTAAATTAACACTGAAGAGTGTTAAAGTTAATGTGCTATTTAAGTTATTGATTGAGTAAAATCAAATCCGCACATTCAGTACATATGCTCACCTGCGGTGGTTGGACTGAGTGTGGTCGGGGTGATGTTATTCTCGCAGAAGCAGGAGGAGAAAGTGCTTGTAGAGCATGAACAGGTGTCCTTATTACCAATGCAGTAACAGTTACCACCGCTGCATTCAGACTGATATCCCCCGTAGTTGAAACTGTGCATTCTTGTGTTGCAGTACATGCGATACTGAGCACCAGTGCAGACGTACGTTTCATTATAAAGCACACAGTCAGAGACTGGTGTAACTGCTGCTGGGATGCTATGATTAGTACAGTAGCAGGAGGATGAAGGATTGGAACATGAACAGGTGTCCTTATTGCCAAGGCAGTCACAGATTTTACCCAAACAGTGGTAATTGTTTGTATGATAATGGAAATCATGTACACTTGTGTTGCAGTACATGTGATACTGAGCTCCAGTGCAGATGTATGATGCGTCATTGTAAAGCACACAGCCAAAAGCTGGAGTAACTGCTGTAGTGAGAGCAATGATATTACCGTAAGTCTCACAGAAGCCGGAGGAGAAAGTGCTGCTAGAGCAGGTACATGTGTCATTATTACCAACACAGTCACTGGTATTACTTCTACAACGCCACTCAGTTTGGTTGTAATAGAAATCTTGCACAGTTGTGTTGCAGTACATGCGGTATTGAGCACCAGTGCAGATGTACGTGTCTTCGTTACGATTACAGTCCAAAACTGGAGTAACTGCTCTTAATTCAGCGGCAGTGGATGTTAAACCTGAGGATGAGAATATCTTCAGCATGTTTAGTACATTTCATTTGAAACACATGATGTGTTTACACTGTTTAAAGGCAAACACACATCTTTTCCTTTTCATAGTCTCTTCCGACCATGACTTTGAAGCTGTTATATTAAAGTACAATTCTTGCATAGCGTGCCTTTAATAAATGACCTTTACTTTCAACTGTAAGTAAATCTGCAGGCTTTCTGAACTACTGTGATATCTATAATATTGTGATAGATATATTAATCATCTTTTAAAATGTATAAAATATTGAATTTAGAGTGACATTTTAAACCCAAATAAATCCCTAAAAAACATTCTGTAGTTTCTCCCAAGAGCCCAAAACACTGAGGCTTATATAGAAATACAGATAACCTGTGTATTAGTGGCTAAATATGACTAAATACTGGGAAATGTAATCAATTGTCCAAAAATGTAATATAGTTCACAGGGTTAACTGAGAGTTTGCAAACACTACTTGCGTACACTTACACGGGATTAAAGTGATGATAGTCAACAGTGACTGTACAACACCTGGCATGAAAAAAAGAGGACAAATATTACAACGTTTAATGACTCAAACATTCATGTTTTCTTTTAGGACAATTCTTGTGTCTTTCTGATGTTTAGACTATAAACAAGTAAATTAGTTCAAGTCAGAATGCTCTTTCTCTCCCCGAACAAAACCAAACACGGTAAAATACAACTTTTTAAAAAAACACCTGAAGACAGATTGATGTTTCACGCCATGGACAGACAGAGACTGTGTGTCACAGACAGTTCTGATTTGAATATGCAAATAATTAAGCGCCTATGCATTTGATTATTTTTGCAGTGATGGATATTTTAAGCTTTTAACATATGTTTAAAATATGTAATACACAGCAGGGTTGGTTGTTACACAGTGTTACAACTAAGCTGCCAAGTGTACAATGATAATCAAATGAAAACGGAGCCAAACAACTTTTCAGGCTTGAGTATACAAAAAACAAAACAAAAAACATACTTACCCAGCATGACAAAGATGATAGTTAGTCCTCTTTTAAAACCTGTCATGAAATAAAAAATAAATAAATAAGAAAAAAAACACTTGAAAATGTGTTGGACTGTAGCCTACTGTAATTTAGAGTTTGAGAAAACTACATTCATCATCTGATCGCAGTTCATAAAGGATTTTTGGGCAGAATTAACTAGTCTTTGCTAATTATGACAAGAAAAAAAAATCACCTTTATAAAGAGAGGAATCCATTGACGATTTTGGACTTCCGATATTTCCCTTTATTCAAAACCCAGGAAGACGAGTTTTCTTTTCGGTTCAGATGAAAAAAACAAATGAGATTTGGCATTGATAAATGACTTCTGTTTGTGTCCCCTCTGTTTTCAAAACACTTCCAATGAATTTATCAATTTACATATTGATATAGATGACAATTTTAAACATTTATAGTTTGAAATGAATGAAACGTGTCTATTAAATTAAGCAATTAAATTAAGAAATTAAGTTGAGCATCTGAATACTGAATGAACATTTCCAAAAGAGTAACCAAAACTAATCGCAGAAATTATATCATACAATCATGTAATCATATCACAAACTGTGAGTCAAAAACTATATATATATTTATATATTGAAGATCTACATGTGCACTGGAAAAAAAAACTGTAGAAACACTTTTACTCATAAATTGCTAATAAAGTTCACAAGTAATTACAAAGAATCTGCGTAACACATTTAATAACAGACATTTTGAAGCACAAATAATGAAATTTTTAAATATACTTAATGATATTTGTGCTATTTATTGTTTTTAGTGTTTAAGAGTAATCAGAGTGTATTTAATACAAGTATATCAATATTAAAATCACACACTATAAATTTAGTATTAGTATATTTTTTCCAGTTCAACCACATTTCTAAAAATCAGAACATGAATAGAATTACTCCAATCACTCCTCAGTCCATGATCACACATCATGTTTGATGTACAAAGACTGATGAGGATCATTATGAGCAGAAAGAAGATCTTACCTGATATAATATGTGATTCTCACAGACGCGACTGACTGAACAAGATAGTGTGTGTTGAGATGTTTATAGAGAAGTTATCTGTCAATCAGTCCCATAAGTCCACTGTTATCTCATCATAATCAAATTTGAATAAAATATTTACATAACAATACAGCTCACATGTCTAGTGACCTTCTACAGCATTTTATGTGTAATTCAATATCAGGTTTTTATCAGTTTTAGCCGAATGACTCCAAATGGACTGTGATGTTGCTGTAACGATGGCAGCTGCTGGTAATTATTCATTAGGTGTTTTTTTTTTTTTTCAACTTCCTAACATTCTCTTCTTAACTTTGTCAATTAATCATTTCAAGTCTCACCCATCCCTCAAACTCTGATTAATAGATCCAGTAATAACTATAAAGGCAACAAAAAATGGATTCAAATAGTAGAGAATTAACTGACAGTAAATATGTTTAGACTTTGAGACCAGAATTTCTGTCTATTTATTTTTGAATGATTAGTGATTAATTAGCTGAGATTTTTGTAAATTGCATATTTTAATCTGTGAAATATAGATTGATTTAATATAATATATGTAGCAGATTAAAATAATTCTGTTTTTGTTTACATTTGAATATTTGAATAGTTTTGGATGATTTGAACATTCCGTCACAGGAAGGAAATAGAAGAATAGTAACAGATTAAACAACTGCCTCTGAAATTTCCCTCTAAATGCCAGACTGTCAAAGTAAGAATAGGACCTGTATTGAATTTTGTGCAAAAAAAAAATAAAAAAATCCAGTCATTCCAGTAGTCCAATAGGAATCTACACAGTCTAGAGATTCACATGAGGGTAAAATCGCATGATTTCGCTGTGCTGATAAATTACCAGAAAGCTGCTTGTTTTGGGAGTTATTTCTGTGAGTGCTGCTTCATTGCTACACTTCCCCCAGTGAAATGTTGCTAAACTACTGCTAATGTACATCATACTCATACAATTGTTCTTCAAAATATCTTCCTTTGTGTTCAGCAGAAGAAAGAAACTCACACAGGTTTGAAACAACTTGAGGGCGAGTAAATGACAGAATGTAATTTTTTGGTCGGAGTATCCCTTTAACACTGAAACAACTGATTCACTTCAGCGAGAAGCTGATTTCAAGTCCATTCATCTCTTAATAGTGCTCCTAAAGGTTTCCAGCTATTTTTGTTAGTAACTGTAGTCTAAAGAGAAACAGCTGAACTGTAAACTGATCCCCACGGCTTCTGAGGAACACGCATTTGCATTCAGTCTACAATAACACACAGACCTCACATATACAAAACTGTGGCTGTTTTCGTCAAACATTATTTACATAATTTCAGGAATATCTTTGGTGTCCTATCCTTTATAAGAAAAAATAAATAAATAAATAAAGGGTTGTATTGTTTGACAGTGAGTTGAGAACCAGTATTCAAATGCTCCAATAAAGAACAAAAGTGTGTACAAATAGGACAACTAGAGTAAAATATCCAATTTCACAAGAGAAAACAGATTTTAACATCTCACTTATGTAAATAAAAGGAAAACAAGGGTTGGTGATTTACAATGGACCTTTTCACTGTTATAATGCTGTTTTGATTTGATTCTTGGTCATTTGGCTCTCATGGCACCATTTTAGCTGTGTCATGAAGATTTGTCTTGACCTCAACTACACCCAGCCACCACAGTCACATGGGCCCTGGCTCGGGCAGTAGTACACGTTGAATTTGTCATTAAAATATTATAATTGCCTCATGACAGCTAACGTCAAAACCAACCACCTGACAGTTAAAAAAAAATAAAAAAATAATATATATATATATATATAGTATTTAATATATATAGTATATATAAATAAATATATAATATAAAATCCAGTGCAAATATTATATATAATATTTGCACTGGACTTAGATGTTTAGTTGTTACATGTTAGCTTATTCTATGTTTATGCTTACATTTTATGAATTTATTTTTATTTTCTGTTTGTATCTCAGACTTATGGTCTATAGACTTCACTTTGTGCATGTCTGATTTAGAAAATATGTTCAATACTTAATTCTATTAAATGAAAAAACATATTTAAAAAAAGTTGTCATTAATCATCAAGTTAGCCATGTAGAATTCAGTTTTAGGTCAACAATACATTATTTTCAGGCAATTACATTGTTCTGTCAAAACTTTCTTTGACAAAATAAAGGGGCAGTGTCAGGCAGTACTTTTTCACCTGGAGATTTGGGACCCACTCCTCCTCGTCCTCCTCCTGAAAGGTGTGTCCTCATGCTGTAAATAGTCCAACTGAGTAGGGATGGGGCTGGCGGTCGTGGAGCTGGAGAAGGACGTAACCAATCAAGGGCAGGCAAAAGGGTCCAAGGGGGAGTGGAGGGTGGGACGAGCCAGGAGTAGTAGGAGCCAGATGGGAACACCAAGTCCAGCCTGGATGATGACGGCTGAGTCAAGGGGGCGAGGAGCCATGGTGGAGATTTGGCTGTCGACTCCAGGGGGAGAATGGGACAGAGATGGAGCTGCTGAAGATGAAGACCCAGGTGGAACCGATGAGCAGAAGAACCCATGCAACACATATACATATATATATATATATATATATATATAGTATTTTTTGGAATCAGGAAAAACATGTTCACAAACACACTGATATCATACTGTTTATTAAGTTATTCCTTTGTAACATTTTTTTTTTTTAATTTAAACCTGACCGAAAGCAAAAATCATTATTCATTTACACGTTTAGAAAGAAAAATATAAGCCATTTGACAATGCAGATTTTGGCATATCTGTTTTTATTTTAATAGTTTAGTTATAAAGGTAAATCCACTACACCAATACCATTTAGAAGTTCTAAAGTATTTATCCAACAACTGGTACATTTTTATTTTACCATGCACTCTAAAAAATGCTGGGTTGTTTTAACCCAATTTTGGGTAAAATTTGGACAAACCCAACCATTGGGTTAAAAATGTAATTTAAAAATGTAACCCAATGGCTGGGTTTGTCCATATTTTACCCAAAATTGGGTTAAAACAACCCAGCATTTTTTAGAGTGTGTGCAGAAATTTGCTGAGATTACATTTAACGTCGAAAACATTGATTGTGTTGTGTCTATTACTGTAATCATAACATCTGTAATGAAGCATCAGGGGAGAGAAGGAGCAAGCATACAGATGCAGAAACATCGAATCCAAACACATAAAGACAATCCACATCAAAAAAACGGAAAAGGAAAAGGATGCAAGGAACAAGAGTGTAACAACTTTACAAAACATGCAAAGACAACAACCATCATAATCCACCTAAAACACAGGGAATAAATACACAAGTAAACCGAGGGTTAAAGAGGAACAGCTGAAGGCAATGAGTGGCCATAGTGAAAAATGAGGGTAGCTATACGCCTTATTCACGGCAGCGCCATCTTTGATTTTTAGTGAGAATGAAAGCGAGGCTGTGAGGGATAGACTTACATCTCTTCAATGGGCTGTACTTTAGGGATGGGGAAATGAAGCTTCATGAAGCAATGAGGCTTTCCACTCAGGGAAAAGATTCAAAGCTTCGAGAGCGTCGAGAACAGCGACATCTGGTGCTTATTTAAAATAAAGCAGCCGGAAGCTCTGGCAGATGAAGCAACCACAACACACTACAGAGTTTCAATGTTATGTCTACAAATAAAAACCTTAAATGTTTGTGTTTGATTTGTTCATTTAATAAATTCATTTTCCCATTAAATTGTGACAATAAAATATAATATAAGCATATATTACTCAATAAGATTTAATGTAGACCTACTCTCTCTCTCTCTCTCTCTCTCTCTCTCTGTACACACACACAATGAATATAACATTGTCTGATAGGATCATCTGTTTTTAAATATATGACACTTGGCGATAGTGCTTAGTAACTGTAGGAACCAAATACCAACACCAAATGACCTTAAATCCACCAAAGTGCAAAGATTTTACAAAAACAAAAAGACAAAACAAAAAAGAATAGACTAAGTAGTGAAAAATACATTTTGGTTATTTAATGAATTATATTTATTAACTTTCAAAGCACAGCACACAAACACCCATCAACCAGACTGAGGCAACATTGACTCGTTAAATGAGATCTGGAGTTCGAGCCTTCTGACACCCAAAGCGAAACTCGGACAGAAAACGAGGCTTCATTTGTCATCGATCACGTGACTCTGGGAAAACCACTACACACCCCGATACGGGGCGTCACTACAAATTGTGTCGCATATGTGATACGCGCATCGAAGCTTCAGTGTCATACGCAACATCACTACTGTACTGTTATTTAATGTGTTTTCGTTTTGTTCTGCTCATGAAACACTTGAAAAATATCTTTCCAAGAAATTTCAGTTGACAAAAAAGTCCCGACAATGTAAGCTGTGGAAAATTGTAAGTAATCTAGCCGCTTTATTCAGCTTTTTACAGCGGATGCCATTGGAAACACGGTAAGTCCAACCCGATCTCACGACCAAGTCGTACGAATTCGACGAATGATTAAAAAGTGGCTAATTCGTAACAATTCATACGACCTCACTCGTACGAATTAATACGATTTTGCTAAATCGTACATATTTTACGAATTGGCCAATTCGTATGAATTCGTACGAATGACCTACCCCTTACCCCGCCCCTAAACCTAACCATCACGTGGGTTTAGACAAATCGTACGAATTAGTACGAGTGAGGTCGTACGAATTAGTACGAATTAGCCACTTTTTAATCATGCGTCGAATTCGTACGAATTGGTCGTGAGATAGTGTTGGGTAAGTCTATCCCTCACAGCCTCACTTTCATTCCTCTCATGGCGCTGCTCTGAATAAGGTCTATAGACACAGATAAGAGAATAAGGAACAAATGCAAGCAGGAACTAAACACAGGAAGTGAACACAGAAACAATAGAACAAAAATATTTCAACATAAAAGTCCTTAACCATGAGACAAGGGAAAACAAGCTGTAAACGTGCATAGTAATGGCACTTGAGTACTTTATTTCCTGAAGATGATGGTGGAGTCCTCAGTGTTTTTTGCATCCAGAGCGAAGACATCTGAAGAACTTCCTGTACTGCTCTCTGACCTGGACAAGAATGAGACGAGAGGAGCTGAGTGACTTCATGACATCAATTTAACCTGTGAAACTCATGAACTACAATGGCATTTCTTTCTAATAAACAGGCAAGACAAAGTGTTTTAAGAGGCTTTCTGAAGTAAACACAAGCTGCGTTTCCATTAACTCTCAAATTGCGCAAATTTAAATTGTGAATTGAAAATATGCCCAATGAAAACACGTCAATTTGCGCAAAAACTCACGTACTGTATATTGCACAAACCTTTCGCTGACATGAGGTGGTTTTTCAGGCAATTTGAAAAGAATTTTTTTGCAAAACTGTCGCATAACATCGGTTAATGGAAACGCTGTCATTTGGCAATTTTTTTTATTAACATTTAGAAATTATCTTAAAAAGTTTGTGCGAATCTGTAATGGAAACATGCCAACGAATACGGTCTCTGGAGAGAGTGAAACGGTTTTCCTATACGGAGCGGGATGATAAAATCACTGTAATTACAAAGGACAAAATAGAAAAAAAGCTTGAGAAAGCAGGGCATAAAAGTTAGAAGAAAAAAGAAGAATCTGAAAGCATTAATGGAGTCAGACGGAGCGACAGACAGATTGCGTCCGTTTAAAATAGAATTTCTGACGGTTGGAGTTTGAACATTCCGTCACAGGAAGGAAATGGAAAAGAATTAACAGATTAAGGTGATGAAAATCAAGCTTTTCACAAGTTCACACTTACAAATAATCAGATCAGAGTAAAGTGGTATGAGTATTTAGTGTTCTGAGGAGAGGAGAGGGCTCCAAGCTCAGAATTTGGCCTGAACCGAGAGTACTTGCCCGTATATCTTGTTGGGAAAGTAAGCAGGCTACTGTGAGGAGACAGGGAGTCGAATGAAGGCATATATATATATATATATATATTAGTAATATTAGTATATATATATATATATATATATATACGTATATTGATTGTTGTTTATATGTCTATGTGGTGTTTTTAAGATGCTTTGAGACAAACAATGTGTAAATTCATAAGTTGACAGCATTGCTGACTATTTTCTTCTTAAAACTGCAGTGAACCAAAGACAGTCTCAAAAACACAGTTTGAAATCGCTGGTGTTTCTGACGTCACAAACGACCTTGTAACCAATCAGATCAACGTGCGATCGTCAACCAGTGGATCTCTGAGCTGAGTGAGTGAGCGGAGGCGGGGCTCATTTGCATATTAACAGGACCTAGTATACTAAATGAGGCAAGGGTGTTGAGTTACATTCAAGATATTTTAAAACATGTTTATTTTGGTGATCATAGATTTGTTTTAAGGTATAAAATGATCGACTGCAGGGGGACTTTCAACAACATCTGCCTCTGATTTTCTCTATAAAAGACACGGATTGGAAAATAAGAACAGGACCTCAATGAAAACAACTGTAATTGTCTTTTATATTCAGTTTTGAATGGAATATGGTGTTAAATTGAGTGATTTCTGACCTCATTATTGAAGACACAATAGACCAGGAAGATGAAGGTTCCCTGCTGGGAGTTCAAGATCAGGAAGAGGATCTCCAGCTCCTTCTTGTCACGAGTGAAGAAACCCAGAATCCAGGAGCAACCAAGAATCACAAACTGAGCCAGTGTTTTAAATGTCATTATCCTGTAGAGAAAGAGTTAATGTGTATTTATTGACTCTTTTTTTCCTATGGAGTGTTCGAATCATAATGTTTGTTACTTGGATTGTTTCATCTGTGAAACTTCAGCGTTCAGATTTTTGAGAGTTGAGTTCAGATTGATGATGATGTTGATGAAGAGAATCATGTTTAACTGAAAAGAACAAAAAAAACAATTAATAACCTTGTTTTCCTTATAATTTTAATTAAAATCATGAGAAATAAGAAATGTGCTTACTGCTAGTATGACACAAACAGGACCCAGAAAACTCCAAATAAAATCTTTTTCAATTTTAATCCAGCAGCTGTTTAGAGGAAACACAATATAAGAACTGAATGAATTTGTAAAAAAAAAATAAGAAGTCTGGTGTTTTTTTACATTTTTTTTTTTCGTCTGTGTGTTTTTTATACAGTGTTTGTAAAAATGTTATTTAATCAGATGGCAGAGAACAACTCACTGTTCACTTCCGTATCCTTCAGGAAACAGCCCGACAGACACGGACACCACAACCAGAGCAACCGTATATCCAATCACACACAGGAATCCACTGCTAAGCACCTCCCTCTTTTTGGAGCTGATCTGTGATAGGTTCTTCACACAGATGAAGAGCAGCACAGCTTCAATGAACATCCACACAAAGCCGGAGAGAAAGAGGAAGTGCAGCACTCCTGATATCACGGCACACAACACCTGGAGATCATGAGAGACGGTTATGATGATTCTCAGTGAGACTGTGCTGAGCTGTAGAGCTCCTTCATCATTCTCACCTGATGACGGCGTATGAGTCTCAGGAACTGTTGTGTGAGCAGGAACAGAAGGTGAGCCGACAGAAGACTGATGCAGAGGTTGATTCGAGCCACATTATTCATTCCAGGACTCCACTGACAAAGGGCAAAGGTCAACAGGGCCAAACTGAAGAACACCAACCCCACGGTCACACACACCAAATTCAACAGGTCCAGCAGAGAGTCGCTCTGAGAAAACATGTCAGAGAACATGAGTGCTAAATCTGTGCTGTTCTTCAATGCTCACTAGAAATGTTCTCGTACCTCTGATGGGCGGCTGGTTTGCATGATGAGAGCGAATGTGGACAGATGAACACACGAACACACAGTGTAGCTGCTATTGGTCTTTAAAACAGAACAACCATCTACAATCCACTCGCTGATATTCCAGTACACACAGGACAGAGAACCGTTGGGGTCAAACTCCTGCAAAAAGAAGAAAGAACATGCAGAAAATATTACAACACTGAATATTAGATGTTTTCAGATGTTCATCAGTTCTCAGGTTGGACAAAAACACATTTCAGTCTCTCACTCTGATGTGTTTGAAGGTGAAGTTGACTGGTTTGGTGAGTTTAGTGTTGGTGGTTTTGGGAAGAGTAGCTGAGATCACAGTGGACATCATGGTTTTATTCGTGTCATTTAATGTGTTGAAGAAGTCTGGCTTCAGTAGATTCTCCATTGTGTTATAACTCATGAAAGCCACAGCAGCTGATCCTGTGTGATAGAAACAGAAGCTTACATGCAATACTACAACAATACAACATACAAACAATAAAAAATAAAAATAAAATAAAAAAGCAAATATGGCTTAGTGGAAATAGTAATATTTTATTAATCCAACAGAAACATCTCACATACCCGTTTCATTGTTGTTCTTGGCGATCCCAATGAGATCAATGTCCACAGAAGAATTTGTCGTGTCAAGTCGAGGGATTTTATCTAAAGTGACCTGTGGTCCAACCATGAAGACTTCAACCTCTGATAAAAACAAAGAGTAACGTTATCTGTTTTTTTGAAGGTCCCATTCCATTCAATTTGCACAAAATGAAAACACAACACTTTATTTGTTTGTATTTCTGATGTAGTTTGAATTCTTCAGGTTAACTTTAATTTAATATGCTAAGTGAATACAGTGTGACGGACAGGTTCTCAGTCAAGTAATCTCACAGTGATCTAAAAGTGTACCATCAGTCATCTGTCTAATTTGAAGAGCTTCAACCAAATGATGAATGACTTTGCACCAAAATACTGACCTTTGACATCAACAACATTAATTTAAAGGAGTCATAACCTAGTATTACCTTGGATACCTACGCTCTATTATAGTCTTTCAGGCCCAAAAAGAAAAGTGGGGGAAAAAAATAAACACAGAGCTCATCTGACCCTTATTTCTGAATGCATTATTGTCTCGCGAGATCTGATGCGATATTTTGGCTGTCGTGGACGGTCATCTTAATAGATAGTCTACGTCAACATGTCTCTGAATGGTAGGCATTATTGTCCGACTCCAAATGAACGGGATTCCCGTGTAAAATGTTTAGCGCAGACAACTTACGTTGAGCCAGTTGATAGGGTTGGTTAAACTAACGCTTCACTTTTGAATATCGGCTTCCCGGCCAATGTATAATCGTTAGGCAATCATAACATACATTGATTCTCGTGGAAAAGTGAAAATTACAGGTTATGAGTCCTATAAGAACTGTTTTCTGTTCTCTTTTAAAACATTTATAATTCTTCACATTATATAGTTACTGCAGCGTGATTTATCATCGTCACCGTCTGACACCTGTGATCCACCGTTGCTTTCTAGACTATATAAACATCCTGATATCATTTATAATCTCAGATTCATCATCAGTTATAACAGTTTCTCCACTCACCTACAGCTGAAAGAGTTAAACTGACATTGTCACTCGTGTCTGTCGGCGTCACCAATGTAGAGATGAGTTTCTCACTGGTTTTTAAGATACGGTTTCCATAGGAGGCGAGTTCAGCCGGGCTGACTGATGATGAAGATGATGATGATGGCTCTAAAATCTTCCCTGAAGCGTTGAAGGCCATCGTCAAAATGTTGGTCACCGTCTAATTTATTAATCAGATGAATAGTGTCAAAGTAAAGGTCAAGAGAGCAAATAAGACAGCACTGTTTTGTCAATCATAATATTATCTACAGTTTATAACTGACAAATATTGAATTATTTGATTATTTTTCTCTTGAAGACTTACATTCACAGAGAGCACTTGAGATGTGATGTTCTCGATCTGGTCGAGAAGATTTTCGAAACAGTTCTTACCCTGAAATCACAATTGTGAAAGAAGTAAGCTATTTGTTGATTTTGATCATGTTTTTCAATATTAACAGAGAGACAAAAATGTATTGTTACTGCACTGAATGTCACGGTGAAGGTTCAGTGATGTAAGAACAGACACACAACACAAATATAGCAACAATACAAAGAACAGCACATTCATTTTTCAAATTTCACAGCACTATTCCCATTGAACTAATAAACCATTTCCAATCGAAAGTTGCATATTGACAAAAAAAGTAAAAAATAAATAAATCACGCCACTTCCTGAAAAACTTGCTCAAAACATCAATAATTAAAACTGAAGCTGCTGCAACAAGAACATCTCAGCTCAGGTTAGGGGATGTATGATCAATAATCAATAATTCACAATCAATGATTAATCATACAGGTTATGAGACGTTATCAGCAACATTGTCATTTCTCATCCGACGAAATGTTATAATCATAAATTTTATAGTATGTTCATATATATCTGGCTTGGTCAGACCAAGAGGATTCTGAAGATATCAAGAAAGACGTGCAACAAGGATAAGAGGGAGCGTTCTCTCCCTTCCTGGATCTAGGAGAGCCGATTCTGGGACCCAGAGCTGGGGAATGTGTGTTCTGGTGCTCAACGGACCAATAAAAGATGTCGAAAAGTGATCTCATCCTGATATGTCGCACCATGCTGGTAATTTAGATTATCACGAGTCCTGATTTACATTCACGAGTTCAGAGTCTAAAAGCTTTGGGTTTTAGAAGGAATGTGCATGACTCATGATTCAGATAGTATGCAATGAAATGTATCTGTCCAGTTATCCAATCACATAATTGTCACGATTCCTGTCTTGTGTTTTCCTTGTCTTGTGTGGACTTTAGTTATTTCCTGTTTCTGTGGCATGTTTTGTAGTCCTTTGTAGTCTTTATTGTTTAATAAGTTTCCCCAGGTGTTTCTGATTTACCACGCCCCCTTGTTCCCTCGTTTAGCTTGTTTGTCTGTGTATTTTAACCCCTGTGTTTCAGTTGTTGGGTGTCGGTCGATGTTTCACTGTAGCGTTGTTTTGAGTTCTTGTTTCTGAGTTGTGTTCTGAGTTCCTGTTTCGAAGTTTCTTTGTCTTCCGTGGATTTCCCTTTTTGTTTGTTTATTATTATTATTAAAACTGTTTTCTGCATTTGGATTCCTCCTTGCCTCCTCATCGTTACAGATCGACCGACCACCTATGAATCCAGCAGGACTTCAGGAAAATCTGCAGCTAAGTAGGTGCCCTCGCCTGATCTGAATCCCCAGGATGGCTGCCGCTATGCCTGATTGGTCTGAGTACCTGCGCATCCTGTCGGATGTGCGGGCTCAATTAGATCTTTGCACCCTGCCAGATATTCGTGTTTTGCGAGATATCAACATCAGCCCCGCCGAGACCGCGCTCACCGTCAGCACCGTCGAGCCTGAATCCTCCTCATCGCTGGTTCCGTCCAGTCTCGTCAAGCCGGAACTCTCTCCATCGCTGGTTCCGTCCAGCCCCGTCGAGACCGCTTCACTGCTGGTCTCGTCCAGCCCTGCCCAGGCAGAGCCCGAGACCGTCCAGCCTGAGCCCGAGACCGTCCAGCCTGAGCCCGAGACCGTCCAGCCAGAGCCCGAGACCGTCCAGCCTGAGCCCGAGACCGTCCAGCCAGAGCCCGAGACCGTCCAGCCAGAGCCCGAGACCGTCCAGCCCGAGACCGTCCCGTCTGTCCAGCGAGAGACGGTCCACGCCCCGTCTGCCCCAATCCGGGGACTCAGCCCAAATATTTTTTTGGGGGGGGCCTCAGTGTCCCAGCCACGGCCGCCCGAGGGGTCTTCACCGCCGTGGCCACCCGAGGGATCTTCACCGCCGAGGCCGCCCGAGGGGTCTTCACCGCTGTGGCCGCCCGAGGGATCTTCACCGCCGAGGCCGCCCGAGGGGTCTTCACCGCCGTGGCCACCCGAGGGATCTTCACCGCCGTGGCCACCCGAGGGATCTTCACCGCCGAGGCCGCCCGAGGGGTCTTCACCGCTGTGGCCGCCCGAGGGGTCTTCACCGCTGTGGCCGCCCGAGGGATCTTCACCGCCGTGGCCACCCGAGGGATCTTCACCGCCGAGGCCGCCGAGGGATCTTCACCGCCGAGGCCGCCCGAGGGGTCTTCACCGCTGTGGCCACCCGAGGGATCTTCACCGCCGTGGCCACCCGAGGGATCTTCACCGCCGAGGCCGCCCGAGGGTCTTCACCGCCGTGGCCACCCGAGGGATCTTCACCGCCGAGGCCGCCCGAGGGATCTTCACCGCCGAGGCCGCCCGAGGGGTCTTCACCGCTGTGGCCGCCCGAGGGATCCTCACCGCCATGGACGCCCGAGGGTCCGACAGCTTCACCCTGGCCTTCGCCTCATCCTACTCCGGCCACGTTCTGCGGCCCAGGTCCGCCTTTGCTACCTCCTGGTTCCGTTCCTCTTCTGCTCCACGGACCTGGCCCTCCATCCCGCCCCCAGATCCGCCTCCGCTCCACCTCCCACCTGGACAGTTTTGTTTTTGAGCGTCTGGAATCCGCTCCTTAGGTGGGGGGCTATGTCACGATTCCTGTCTTGTGTTTTCCTTGTCTTGTGTGGACTTTAGTTATTTCCTGTTTCTGTGCCATGTTTTGTAGTCCTTTGTAGTCTTTATTGTTTAATAAGTTTCCCCAGGTGTTTCTGATTTACCACGCCCCCTTGTTCCCTCGTTTAGCTTGTTTGTCTGTGTATTTTAACCCCTGTGTTTCAGTTGTTGGGTGTCGGTCGATGTTTCACTGTAGCGTTGTTTTGAGTTCTTGTTTCTGAGTTGTGTTCTGAGTTCCTGTTTCGAAGTTTCTTTGTCTTCCGTGGATTTCCCTTTTTGTTTGTTTATTATTATTATTAAAACTGTTTTCTGCATTTGGATTCCTCCTTGCCTCCTCATCGTTACAGATCGACCGACCACCTATGAATCCAGCAGGACTTCAGGAAAATCTGCAGCTAAGTAGGTGCCCTCGCCTGATCTGAATCCCCAGGATGGCTGCCGCTATGCCTGATTGGTCTGAGTACCTGCGCATCCTGTCGGATGTGCGGGCTCAATTAGATCTTTGCACCCTGCCAGATATTCGTGTTTTGCGAGATATCAACATCAGCCCCGCCGAGACCGCGCTCACCGTCAGCACCGTCGAGCCTGAATCCTCCTCATCGCTGGTTCCGTCCAGTCTCGTCAAGCCGGAACTCTCTCCATCGCTGGTTCCGTCCAGCCCCGTCGAGACCGCTTCACTGCTGGTCTCGTCCAGCCCTGCCCAGGCAGAGCCCGAGACCGTCCAGCCTGAGCCCGAGACCGTCCAGCCTGAGCCCGAGACCGTCCAGCCTGAGCCCGAGACCGTCCAGCCAGAGCCCGAGACCGTCCAGCCAGAGCCCGAGACCGTCCAGCCTGAGCCCGAGACCGTCCAGCCTGAGCCCGAGACCGTCCAGCCTGAGCCCGAGACCGTCCAGCCTGAGCCCGAGACCGTCCAGCCAGAGCCCGAGACCGTCCAGCCAGAGCCCGAGACCGTCCAGCCCGAGACCGTCCCGTCTGTCCAGCGAGAGACGGTCCACGCCCCGTCTGCCCCAATCCGGGGACTCAGCCCAAATATTTTTTTGGGGGGGGCCTCAGTGTCCCAGCCACGGCCGCCCGAGGGGTCTTCACCGCCGTGGCCACCCGAGGGATCTTCACCGCCGAGGCCGCCCGAGGGGTCTTCACCGCTGTGGCCGCCCGAGGGATCCTCACCGCCATGGACGCCCGAGGGTCCGACAGCTTCACCCTGGCCTTCGCCTCATCCTACTCCGGCCACGTTCTGCGGCCCAGGTCCGCCTTTGCTACCTCCTGGTTCCGTTCCTCTTCTGCTCCACGGACCTGGCCCTCCATCCCGCCCCCAGATCCGCCTCCGCTCCACCTCCCACCTGGACAGTTTTGTTTTTGAGCGTCTGGAATCCGCTCCTTAGGTGGGGGGCTATGTCACGATTCCTGTCTTGTGTTTTCCTTGTCTTGTGTGGACTTTAGTTATTTCCTGTTTCTGTGCCATGTTTTGTAGTCCTTTGTAGTCTTTATTGTTTAATAAGTTTCCCCAGGTGTTTCTGATTTACCACGCCCCCTTGTTCCCTCGTTTAGCTTGTTTGTCTGTGTATTTTAACCCCTGTGTTTCAGTTGTTGGGTGTCGGTCGATGTTTCACTGTAGCGTTGTTTTGAGTTCTTGTTTCTGAGTTGTGTTCTGAGTTCCTGTTTCGAAGTTTCTTTGTCTTCCGTGGATTTCCCTTTTTGTTTGTTTATTATTATTATTAAAACTGTTTTCTGCATTTGGATTCCTCCTTGCCTCCTCATCGTTACAATAATCTTATGCAATATCCCAAAATTAGCAAAAACACATGGATGGAAACATTGCCACTGACAGGATCTATGGGTTCAACTGTAAAACTGTGATTTCAGAAACTCAACTTACGGTGCATCCTTCCGGCAGCGTTCTATTTATATCTGCAATGATATAAACCAGCATGAAGACAGTAATAAAATACTGCTGCGAATGAAAATTCAGATGTGTCAGACAAAACTTAATAATCTCATAAAGTTCTACTTATATTGTGTTTTATTCATTTTGAACTGAGTCCAGATCGAGTGGAAGTGTCTCACTTTAAACTGTTATGATGTTTCTCCATTAGGAGCAGAACTCATGTTACCAGCACATCAAACTATCAGTAAGATCACAGTGCTAAACTGGATGGATGCAACCATAATTGACCATTCAACACCATATGTGGGAATGAAGAGACGTTGCCTGTGGCCATTTTTTTAATTTATTCAACTACATGTCAACTAACTGTCATTAGAGTATTAGTAGGCTGTAGTGGACTGTCAGTAGACTGTTAGGTTAGGGTTAGGAGAACAAGTTGACTTGTAGTTACTTAGTCAGTTGAGTATCTGTTGAGGGACCAACAAATTAAAGTGTTAGCAGATATTAAGCTGACAGTCTACTCATAATCAAATGATAGTTAGTTGACATGTATTGGCAAAGTTACTTATAGTTAGTTGAATGTCTAAAGTGGACTATCAAAATAAAGTGTTACCAAAAAAAAAATCTTTTTTAAAAAAAACTTGTGTGCAGAAATTAATTTCGTGATAATAAAAATGTATGATGTATGCAATGCAATGTTCTGCAACTGCACATTTCACACACTCACACACACACCAAAACGTTCAGTCAAAACACAATCCAACACATGAAACATCAGACTACATTACCAGCTGAGGCCGTTACTGGTCTGACTGTTGTGCTGGTGCTGCTGGTGTTTGTAACTGGAAAAAAAAGATGAATATTTATGAAGCACAGTACGAGGAAAAATGGCCAATTTGCCTGAACAATCTTTACGCATAAAGGATTATAAATAGCCCGAGGTGAATTAATTTAAAACTTTTCTGAAGTTGATGAAGGAAACAACTAAAACAACTTTTTTCAGGAGTTTCAGGAAACAGTTCTGCATTGATAAAGCAGATCCACACGGCTGCTTTAATGGTCAAGTGACTGTGTTACAGTGGTTTAAATAAGGCCTGTATGTTCTGAAAAAAATGTTCTGCAACTGCACATTTCACACACACACACACACACTCTCTTTATCTAGAGACACAAACACACTCACACACCAAACATTCAGTCAAAACACAATAAACACATGAAACATCAGACTACATTACCAGCTGAGGCCGTTACTGGTGTGACTGTTGTGCTGGTGCTGCTGGTGTTTGTAACTGGAAAAAAAAAAGAAGAATATTTATGAAGCACAGAATGAGGAAAAATGGCCAATTTGCCTGAACAATCCTTACACGTATAAATAGCCAGTTTTTTTTTTATCTAGGTGAATTACTTTTAAACTTTTCTGAAGTTTACATATCAACTGTCTGGAAATGAAAGCGGTTGGTTTGGCCCTGAAAGCATTTCTGTCAAACCTCAGAGGTCACCACGTCTTACTCCATACGGACAACATCACAGCCACATGTCAGCGGTGTCCTACATAAACCACCAGGGGGCATCAGGTGAGGAAACCTGTATGCTATGGAGAGAGACCTCCATTTATAGGCACAGACCAATCTGATCTCCAGGGAGCAGCGTATATCCCTGCCGTCCACAGTTTGGGTGTGGATATGCTCTCACGGGGAAACACTCCCCTAGAGAGTCAGAGAATCATCTACAGTGTGTGTGTGCTGTTTGCCAAGCATGCGCACTTATAGCATCTGAATGTACGCACAACGCGACACTGACTCTAGATTAGGTTTTTTAGACTGGTCAGTGGAGCAATTTTTTTCTAGAACTGCAAAATAGCACCAGGGATTGTTTGCTCTGGAACACGCCCCTTTTTTCCCGCGTAACCGCCCAGGAGCACATGTAAATTCATTCCCATGTTTAGCTACTGACGTGCGTCTGTGGAGGGAAAAGTCTGCTTTCACAGACACATGGTCCCCCTTTATAAGATGTTTTGAGGAGCTCCCCTGCCTCTAAACTAGAATAATCTGCCTTAATTTCCCCTTGTTAAATTATCTTTAGGTTTTTTTGTAATGAGTGTATGCCTGTCTTTTATAAATCTCTGTTAAAACCACTATATTATTATTATTGTTAATATCATTATTATTATTGTATCAGTACTCTTTTTTTCTGGACTAGTGGCTTTATAAAGTGTGATTTATATATTTTACGAAGATGTGCCAATTTTTTGGAGCATATCCCATATCTTGAATTTGAATTGATGTCAAAAACAGGATCTAGAATAACAATTTGAATTTGAATTAAAGGAAGCAGAATTACAATTCAATAAAAATTCTAAGAAAGGCTTATAGATATTTTAAGTGAAGTGTTTAACAATAGCTTTACAATATATATTAGATATGATTGCATCACATATTGTATAAATTATATTAGTTTGAACTACCAGGAAATGTTTTCCCCAGCAATGAATGTTAAAAGCTCTAGTCACAGAACAAATCATAAGTTTGATTTATTGTAATTGTAACGCCATTTCCCAGAATTACTTTAGTAAATCTTTAGGGGGGAAAAAATCAAATTAAAAGGAAATTGCTTTACATTGATACAGTAATCCAAATAAATTAATCTAAGCCACATTTTTAATGGGTAACTTATAAGTGTGAGCAATTACATTTACAAAGTAACCGTCCTAACCCTGACTGTAGAGGAGCGTGGGGCACAACGTAACCCTGGGCTAGTTGTAACACACTTGTTTTAAATACTTCCGCACGCTAGCATGACGAAACTTGGTGTATTTACTAGTTGCCATTTCAACACTATACAGAGAAAATTTTGCGCCAAAATTAAGAGATCTTTGTAAGATATCACTGAACATTTATTTAACCGTAGCAAAAGCACATTTCCTACTTAAGTTAATTTTTCATCTCTATTTTTTTGTGTGTAATTAAAATTAGACAAATCTGATTTTTTTTTTTTTTAATCTCTAATCTGTTGTTTAACAGTTGATATAGTTCTTTAATGCTTCGCTAACTAGCAGACACTAGCAGGGTTTAAACCCCAGTTGTGCAGGTGGGGCATGTTGTCACACTGCTTTACATTGTGCTCCTATTAGAAATATGCTATTATAAATAAAGACTGAGAAAGACTGTAAATAAAGACTGTATAGCCGTGTTTTCCGGTGTGTTTGTTGTCAAAATCAAAAATTAGATTATTTTTAATTATTAAAAAAATGCCATTATTTTATATAAAAAAAGTTAATAATTTTGAAAATATTTTGGTTTGGTATTTTATTTTATTAGATGAGATAGCATTTTAAGCTGTCATATGGTGATGTTACAATGTGCCCCTCACATGTTACAGTGAACCCCACATATGGGGCATGTTGTCACATTTCACTTCCATTCTTTCAAGGTAAATCAAGAAAAAAGTATACACTGTATTAATAAAACAAAACCACATAATTGTACTAGACATATGGGAAATTAATGTGGGAAAAAAATAAATACTCAAATAGATTTGCACAAACTGAGAAAGCCAAAAAGCGTTACGTTGTGTCCCGCTTTCCCCTATGTGAGATTCAACACATTCTTTCTGTTGTGTGACTGTGTGGAATTTCTTTGAATTGCCATGAATTTAATTCCACTTCCGGTCATTCCAATTCAAATTCAAATTAAACTTCCTGGGGGGAGGAGTCAATTCAATTCAAATTCCAATTCATGAAGTGAATGGAGGCCAATTCTCGAATTCTGAATTTTGCACAAGCCTGATATACTGTATATATAGAAAAATCACGCTGACACACACGCTAGATAAAATAATGTGTCTAACCCTGAGAAATCCACTGTAGCAATGGATTAACAAAAATCAACTGGATGAAACAATATGTTGCTACTGTATTTTCTACAGTAAAGTACTGGCAACAACAGCTGATGTTTTTATTGAATTATAGTCGTGCAGTGAATATTTTATTCTTCTGACACAAGCACACATCTATCCAATGGTACAGAGCGGTGTTTCCTAAAAGCATCGTAAGCCTTAGTTGATCATAGAGGCCATTGGTGTCCGCTGCTCTGCCATCAACTCAGACTTATGATGATGCTTTTGGGAAATACAGCCCTGATCTGTAGACTACATACATTAGAAAACATTCAGGAAATAAGCCAATAGAGACACAGTGTGTTACATTACCAGGTGAGATGGTCACTGGTGTGACAGTTGTAGGGCTGGTGTTAATGCTGCCAGTGTCTGAAAGTTTGGATGAATAATGATTAATCAACAGAAACACAAATATCATGAATGTGTAGAAAGAGCTCATGTGAATATAATTACCTGCACAGTATGCCATATCACAGCGAGTTGGTCTGACCAGCTCATAGACATAATAATCTCCTGGACAGGCTTTGACTTTAATGGGATAAGACCCGAAAAAGCAGCAGAAACTCCCACCGTCACCGCAGACATCTCGAGTGACGACTCCATCTGTTACTGTTGGGTGTCCACCACGGATCCACAGTGGGATATTAGTGCCACAACTGTACCACGGAACACACGTGTCTGAGATATGAGCGCTAGTGCTGTTAATGAAGAGACGATACCAGCCGCTCCAGGAGACAGACCGGTCACAGTTTCTGACTGAAGCATTTGTATTACTGATGGATCTCCATGTATCGTCCAGCACAGTGTAGTTGTTGCAGGGGTCTGACAGATTAGATGTAGTGAAAATATATTGAGAAATTAACAAGTTTCTAAAAAACATGTTTTATTACAAAATGTAACCAAAATTGCAGCTTCAGACATTACTTTTTTCTTCTTCTTCTTTTGCTAATTCAGAGCGATTCATTTCGATCCACAATATTTTTAAACAAATGCACTTATTGTATTATTTAAACATCAATACATCTTAAAGAAAATCTTTTAAATTGGAATTAAACATGTTACACACCAGTATAATCATTTACATATTATTATAATTGTTTTTAAAATATTTTATTTCTATTTTAGAAATGACCACTTTAAAATGACCATTGTTTGGTTTTCAGTGGGAATCCTGGTCCATAAACTAATATTAAAGTAACAATCTGGTATTCAGTTTCCTCCATATTTCATATGCATAAAATGAAAAAAAATGTTTAAACTAAATGATTTGAGTAAAACAGCAGACACAGTTTAAGGTAATAGTGGCCCACAGCTGATCAGCAGAAGTATTTCAGTAAGACAGTGATAACACGAGTTATTTCTACCTGATTTAAATTCTAATTGTGTTGTTGTGACCTAATTCAATCAGATTTCTGTAACATAAAACAATGCTGATTGAACTTAATTGAGTTACATTGATCCTATACACAACTTCCACTAAAGCTCAGGATGGCCAGATTGGACACGTGCGCACTACGACTGCACCAGACCTAGAGGGCAGTATAGTCGTGACTCGTGTCAGCTACAGGACGTCTGCTCTGAAGAACACAGAAGAAGAAAGGGTGTGTGTTTGGCTGCTTCTTGCTGATTGGTCAATTTTGCCTCATTAAGAAATAGTTGGTTCCAGTCCTTGATTCTGATTGGTCAATAACTGTGTTTGATTGAGAATAAGGACAGCTATGATTGGATCAGCCAACAGTTCTATGTGTCACTACACAACACCCCTAGCAACGTGAACATTCATATTGTTCATTGAAGATTATGTGTATGCGCTGTGTGTGTGCTCTCCTCTGTGTGTGTGTGTGTGTGTGTGTGTGCTCTCCGCTTTTTACGTTCACAGAACCAACATTGAATATTTGGAGCACATTCTTGTAACTAAACTCTGTTAGCTTGGAAGCTTTGTGGTTTATAATAAAATAAACATTGATTTAAATAACGCTGACACACACGCTAGATAAAATAATGTGTCTAACCCTGAAAAATCCACTGTAGCAATGGATTAACAAAAATGTGTAATGTTACATTACCAGGTGAGATGGTCACTGGTGTGACAGTTGTAGGGCTGGTGTTAATGCTGCCAGTGTCTGAAAGTTTGGATGAATAATGATTAATCAACAGAAACACAAATATCATGAATGTGTAGAAAGAGCTCATGTGAATATAATTACCTGCACAGTATGCCATATCACAGCGAGTTGGTCTGACCAGCTCATAGACATAATAATCTCCTGGACAGGCTTTGACTTTAATGGGATAAGATCCGTAAGAGCAGCAGAAACTCCCACCGTCACCGCAGACATCTCGAGTGACGACTCCATCTGTTACTGTTGGGTGTCCACCACGGATCCACAGTGCGATACCAGTGCCACAACTGAACTGAGCAACACACGTGTCTGGGATATGAGCGCTAGTGCTGTTAATGAAGAGACGATACCAGCCGCTCCAGGAGACAGACCGGTCACAGTTTCTGACTGAAGCATTTGTATTACTGATGGATCTCCATGTATCGTCCAGCACAGTGTAGTTGTTGCAGGGGTCTGACAGATTAGATGTAGTGAAAATATATTGAGAAATTAACAAGTTTCTAAAAAACATGTTTTATTACAAAATGTAACCAAAATTGCAGCTTCAGACATTACTTTTTTCTTCTTCTTCTTTTGCTAATTCAGAGCGATTCATTTCGATCCACAATATTTTTAAACAAATGCACTTATTGTATTATTTAAACATCAATACATCTTAAAGAAAATCTTTTAAATTGGAATTAAACATGTTACACACCAGTATAATCATTTACATATTATTATAATTGTTTTTAAAATATTTTATTTCTATTTTAGAAATGACCACTTTAAAATGACCATTGTTTGGTTTTCAGTGGGAATCCTGGTCCATAAACTAATATTAAAGTAACAATCTGGTATTCAGTTTCCTCCATATTTCATATGCATAAAATGAAAAAAAATGTTTAAACTAAATGATTTGAGTAAAACAGCAGACACAGTTTTAGGTAATAGCGGCCCACAGCTGATCAGCAGAAGTATTTCAGTAAGACAGTGATAACACGAGTTATTTCTACCTGATTTAAATTCTAATTGTGTTGTTGTGACCTAATTCAATCAGATTTCTGTAACATAAAACAATGCTGATTGAACTTAATTGAGTTACATTGATCCTATACACAACTTCCACTAAAGCTCAGGATGGCCAGATTGGACACGTGCGCACTACGACTGCACCAGACCTAGAGGGCAGTATAGTCGTGACTCGTGTCAGCTACAGGACGTCTGCTCTGAAGAACACAGAAGAAGAAAGGGTGTGTGTTTGGCTGCTTCTTGCTGATTGGTCAATTTTGCCTCATTAAGAAATAGTTGGTTCCAGTCCTTGATTCTGATTGGTCAATAACTGATTTTTATTGAGAATAAAGACGGCTATGATTGGATCAGCCAATGGTTCTATGTGTCACATACACAACACCCCTAGCAACGTGAACATATGTGCTCATATTGTTCATTGAAGCTAATGTGTTATGTATGTACTGTGTGTGTGCGTGTGTGTGTGTGTGTGTGTGTGTGTTCTCCGCTTTTACGTTCACAGAACCAACATTGAATATTTGGAGAACATTCTTGTAACTAAACTCTGTCAGCTGGGAAGCTTTGTGGTTTATAATAAAATAAACATTTATTTAAAAAAGAGTTTGATCTACAGTGACTGTTTGAGTTTATTGTGAAGAGCGCTGAGGCGCTGTGGAAAGAGTAATTAAAAATAAAGCACACAAGCTCCAGTATTCGCCGACCCCTTGTCTTCTTCCATCACCCTCACTGAACCATAGCTTAATTTCATCACAATAACGCTGACACACACGCTAGATAAAATAATGTGTCTAACCCTGAGAAATCCACTGTAGCAATGGATTAACAAAAATATGTAATGTTACATTACCAGGTGAGATGGTCACTGGTGTGACAGTTGTAGGGCTGGTGTTAATGCTGCCAGTGTCTGAAAGTTTGGATGAATAATGATTAATCAACAGAAACACAAATATCATGAATGTGTAGAAAGAGCTCATGTGAATATAATTACCTGCACAGTATGCCATATCACAGCGAGTTGGTCTGACCAGCTCATAGACATAATAATCTCCTGGACAGGCTTTGACTTTAATGGGATAAGACCCGAAAAAGCAGCAGAAATTGATCCAGTGAGCGCAGACATCTCGAGTGACGACTCCATCTGTTACTGTTGGGTGTCCACCACGGATCCACAGTGGGATATTAGTGCCACAACTGTACCACGGAACACACGTGTCTGAGATATGAGCGCTAGTGCTGTTAATGAAGAGACGATACCAGCCGCTCCAGGAGACAGACGTGTCACAGTAGGGGTTATTTGTATTATTGATGGATCTCCATGGATTGTCCAGCACAGTGTAGGTGTTGCAGGGGTCTGACAGATTAGCTGTAGTGAAAATATATTAAGAAATAAAACATGTTTTATTACAAAATGTAACCAAAATTGCAGCTTTAGATATTACCTTTTTTCTTCTTCTTTTGCTAATTCAGAGCGATTCATTTCGATCCACAATATTTGTTTCAAAGGCACTTATAGTATTGTCACAGGTCGAGGGGAGGAACGCTCGGGTGACCAACCACCCCCCCTCTAACCGAGTCACCACCGTGAGGAGCCGACACCACAGGCACACGACAGAGGACCACAGAGACAGAGATAAGTTTCAAAGGAGTAACAATCTTTATTAAACCAGGGGTTTCTCACAGTTTAAGATACTCTCAGCGGTGCTGCAGACTTCCGGACTCATACAGTAAGTATGGCAGGTAAGGATTCTTCACAGTACAGAGTACTCTCGTGGGTGCACGGTAATGAAGCAGTGGGTTAAACGATTACTTTATCAGCGTTGCTGAATACTTCTGGGCTCAAACAGTAAGTAGAACAGGTGAGGATAGTCACAGTACACAGTACTCTCTCTTCAGTTCACAATAGGGAGACAGTGAGTCATAATGTTACTTTACCAGTGGTGCTGTATGCTTCTGGGCTCAAACAGCAAGTAGAACAGGTGAGGATCTTCACAGTACAAAGTACTCTCTCCTCAGTTCACAGTAGGGCGACAGTGGGTTAGACAATTACTTTACCAGCGATGCTGTGTGCTTCTGGACTCAAACAGTGAATAGAACAAGTGAGGACATTCACAGTACACAGTACTCTCTCTTCAGTTCACAATAGGGAGACAGTGAGTCATAAGGTTACTTTACCAGTGGTGCTGTATGCTTCTGGACTCAAACAGTAAGTAGAACAGGTGAGGATAGTCACAGTACACAGTACTCTCTCTTCAGTTCACTATATCACTCTGGGCTTCTGACGGGGGCAGATATAATAACCTTCCACGAACGTGTAACGCCCGTTTCACACATACTCCGTTTGCAGTGCGTATGCGGTCCGTATTTTTTTCCGTACCCATGTTAACAGGTTAGAGCTTTCACACTGCACGCGGATGCAGTCCGTCGATCCGTTCCAGTTGCGGTGCGTATACAGCAGTGCAGAGATCGTTTCCGTACCGAGTCTATTTCTGCTGTGCTGCAAACGCAGAAATAAAGTGACAGCGCACGGTTCGTGGTCAAAATGAACTCAGATTGACCTCGAAATGTAGTAGTTTCACCATAAATGCATTTAATTCAATAAAATGTAGTAATCTCTCTATAAAGGTTTAATTGTTTCATATTTTTACTTTAAGACATCTTAATATATGCATGGAATTGTATGCATTCGTTGTTTAAAATCGTGTTTAAACGAGCATGCGTCCATTCACGTTTGTAAAAGAGAATCGCAAAGCCATGGCAAAACTTTTATTTTAATAAAAGTTGCTGCATATGGTGAACATATTTTGATTACCAAAAATCAGGACACATGGCCAAGAAAACAAATGATACTCGAAGTTTACTCAAAGATGCCTTATTAATTTCAATACAATTAAAATAGGCTATGCCTCCTCTGTGGATAGAAAATTGTTATATTAAGACACAAATTCAGATAGCCTAGGCTTCTCAGAGGATACTCAACATGTTTTATTATGACAGGTTGGTTTAAAAAATAATGAATGAAATAATGATTAAAAAATAATGTCTCTTCTGAATTAGAAAAATAAATATATAAATATTAATTAACTAAAAGAAATACCTTCAAATTGAACAAAAATACCTCTCACAAACGTACAGAAACGAACTAGTTTTCTTCCTCTTTATCCTGTTTTTCTTCCTCATCCTCCTTGTTTGCTCATCTCCTATATTTAGCTGTAAAGCTGATCTTTTCCAGCGTTTTTTTATTTTTTTATTATTTATTTATTTTTTTTATTTTTTTTTTGAAAACCAGGACATCACTTTATAAAAAACGGCCAGGACGTGAAAACAGGACTGGGATAACAGGACTGTTGGTCACTGGTCACGCTATTGCTGCATAACTTCTGATTTTGAAATAAAAATAGCGAGTGTTTGTGGTACAGCTCACGCAATGCAAACGCAGCATAAGTGAAAGCACTTTAGCGCGTGCGGCTCCTGTACCGGATACGCACCGCAACACTCACCGCATACGCACTGCAAACGGAGTATGTGTGAAACGGGCGTAAGCATTGATGAGGGCCACTTCTCAACAAAGACACAGCACACTTGTGTTCACTTCAATTCCACAGCAATAAATCAATGTGTATCAATAAGGCAAAAGCACTGCAATTCACTCACACGGTAGGGCTGATCAGAGGCCTCGCTCTGTTTGTTGTGCTCACTTTACATGGGTTTCACTTTCAATTCCTCCTCCACACACTCTGAAACACATAGCTCCTCCAACAGTCAGATCCACACTCACTGTATCCTCTTCAAACGGTTTAAATGTTCATAAGTTAAAATCAGTTCACTTATCTTTGCTCTTTCCTTTCCCAGCACAGATCCAGTCGATAGCTCAGACCAGCAGGCTTCCTACAAACAATCACTCTGATCCAGCAAGCTTAAATGGGCATCTCTCCCTTTCCCCTGTCCCTTCCTTGTCAGTGGGTCCTCCATCTGAGCCTCCTCCATCTGAGCCTTCCCCCGTCTGAGCCTTTTTCTCCCTTCTGTCTGTGTCCTTTTATCTTGTTTATCTTGACTCGTCAAACAGGAAACCTGTGTGAGTGCCGCTCCTCTCTCTCTCGCACCTGCAGTGCATTAGCGCTAATCAGTGCGGGCATGATTCCATCACGCCCGGAGCTGCAGTGGTGTGTTGCACACAATCCGTTCCCCTAGGGAACTTGCGACTCTGAGGAGGGTTCCGATCACCAAGCGATTTTGTCACCCGTGACATCATTATTTAAACATCAATACATCCTTAAGAAAATCTTTTAAATTAGAAGTAAACATGTTACACACCAGTATAATCGTTTACATATTATTATTATTATTAAAGATTTTATTTCCATTTTAGAAATGACCACTTTAAATTGACCATTGTTAGGTTTTCAGTGGGAATCCTGATACATAAACTAATATTAAACTATATGTCCGTTTGCTGTGCTTTCTGCTGTCTCTGTGTGCGTGCTGTGCTCTCCTCGTGTGTGTTTGTGCTCTTCTCTTTGTTCATGTTTATCTTACATTGTGTGGATCGACCAAATGTCCCCTCTAGTATAGTAAAACCTGAAATCACCGATATTGTGGGATCAGTCAGCGGTCCCCATGAGGAAAACAGCGTATAAATCATACTAAGTAAAGTTTTTTTGAAAATGTAAAAATGCAGAATGTTTCCTGTGAGGGGTAGGTTTAGGGATAGGGGCAGGGTAAGGGGATAGAATATACTATTAGTACAGTATAAAAAACATTACGCCTATGGAGAGTCTCCACAAAGATGTGTGCACCTGTTTGTGTGTGTGTGTGTGTGTGTGTGTGTGTGTGTGTGTGTGTGTGTGTGTGTGTGTGTGTGTGTGTGTGTGTGTGTGTGTGTGTGTGTGTGTGTGTGTGTGTGTGTGTGTGTGTGTGTGTGTGTGTGTGTTGAACTAAGTTGAACTGACAAAACTTTTTTCTAGTGTACATTACCTGCAGTCGTCACCGGTGTTACAGTTGAAGAGGCCAAGTACAGACTTAAGACATCTAAAAAATAATTATGAATACAAATGAGTCAACATGTTACATAACACAATGAAATATCAATCAAATAAACATATATTAATATAAGCTTTTACTTAAAGTAACAGTTTGCCTCAAACCAACTCTCAAGCCTTTTCTGTTCAAACTAACAAAAAAATAAAAAACAAAACACACATTGCAGCACTACAGTATCTACATGAAGTATAATTTGTGCATCAAATCTTCTGAAGTCAAACAGCATCTTAATGTGGAGAGCAGAATGAAATGAAAGAAGTGGTTGATGTTTTGAGTGGTTTCTCTATCATGTTGTACACAGAAAGCAACATTTTGATGTCCCAGATCCGGCCCACATCTGGCACATGTGGAAAGATGATCTGGGCCACAAGCAGACCATAGCAATGCCACATGTCAGCCAAGAGTAATGAAATTAACCAGAACTGGACCTTATCTGAGCCACAAAATCTGTGTATATTAAACATGGAGTCATCTCAACCTTAATAAGCCTGTTAAACAGAATCACTGAAGGACAGAAGAGAACAGAAAAAGAGACGAGCAGAACAAGAACTACAACTGACTTTAACTCAAACATTTTTTATTTAACTTTATGTCAACAGGTTCCACATGACTGGGTTATGTTAACTGTTAACTGTACCATAAAACACTGTCTATAAGTGCAATAGACCCCTTTTCAGTTGGTAAACATGGTGACGTTTTTTTGTGGGCGGAGCTTAGGTGGATGCAGAACGATCCCTTTGGCCGCTTCACTAACGCTAGTTAGCAAGTTTTATTAGCTTGTTTTTTTTAACAATGACTGGAGAAAATCCGATATTATCTTAGTGTGTAAGGTCACTCAGTGTCCAGGACCGCGATTGTTATTTTTAACGGACAGAACCAGATTGGCCAACCCGTAGCCTTCACACGCTCACTCAATGCATGGACGATCTCACAGGATTAACGTAAGTTACCTCGGGTGAGTGGCCTGACTTCTACACCTACCTTATAGAGAAACACATCGTAAAGAGAAACTGAGGGCATATAAATCTTTAGATGCCTATAACTATGTGCTGAATGGTCCTGAACAAGACTTGTGTGTACGATCCGCAGTTCTGCCGAGTCAGCGCCGAGACCACGACAATGTAAAGAGTGTCATTACGGTGCGATTTTAATCATGTGAATATTTTCTAAAAATAAAAGTTCCAGATACAGCATATTCATTTTTCATTGATTCTTGCACCAAACAACACAATAAGATGACATTTAAAAATAATAAAAGTAATTTAAGCTCCTTATTATGTAGCCGAATCTGTGCTGTTTTGTATTGGCCGACTCCAGTTTTCACTTTGTTTTGCCTCCAGCTAGCGCCGTGACGTAACTGTGACGTCGGCGCAAAAGGGGTCTATAATGTGTAAAGTCTTGAAGTCAGTAGTTCTTGTGTTTCTCTTTTTTCTGTTCTTGTTGTTTCTCTTTCTTTCAGTGATTCTTCTTATTAACATCAGGTGTCACCACTAATGTTCAATCATCACTTAATTAATCACTTAATTATCTCATTAACTTCAACACTGCTTCAGTGTTCATTTTGAACACCCTGCAGTTGGACCTATATGTACACCGGGGGCCCTGTCTTGCACCCGTGGCAATTGACTTTGTACACTAACGAGAGGTATTATTCGTATTTTGCACCCGTGCAAAGCAGACTTTTCCCTCCACAGACGCACGCCGGCAAACTAGGGACTGAAAAAGGAGGCATGTTTCAGCGCAAACAATCCCTGGTGCTATTTTGCAGTTCCAGAAAACAATTGTGCCACGGACCAGTCTAAAAAAACTAGACTAAAGTCAGTGGGCGTTGCGCGTACATTCAGATCCTATTTTAAGCGCGCATGCTTGGCCATAATACAGAGCGTGAACAACGCACACACACTGTAGATGATTCTCTCATCTACACAGATGCATTTTACTTTTTGCAAATGATACATTATTATTAGCAAAAATATTCAAACACGAGGGAAATCATTGTTGTGTCCATGATGCTGCGGGGGGAAAATAGGCATAAAGCTTACACATTAACCCAAATTATTATTTGCATGTTTAACCGAAGCTAATTTGGGCTGGTTTGTCTCATCTCCAATGTCACTTCTCTTCTTTTACGGCCCTGACGAGAACATCGATCTCCTCGGCTGTGAACCGATTGAAGCGCGTCTAGTAAATGCGCCGTTATAATAGTATTGCGTCATGAAACAAGCGCACCTTGTTCATCAGCTCTTAAAGGGAATGTGAAGTGACGCTCTTATTGGTTTGTTTCCCGTTACGCTCAAACCACACCTATGAATAATGACGCAACTTCAGACCAAACCTTTTTAGATTTGCATAGAGCGCTAGAGTCATTTATCCCGCTGGTTAAATAGCAACAGTGCCGAGATCCGCCCACGAAGTTACTTGCGCTTTGTGCTTGACACTTGCGTGATCGTTAAAATAGGCCCCCAGGAGTGTTAATTCAACACTGGGGATTTTGCTGTGTTGGACATTGGAGAAAAGAGAGTAGGAAAAACAAACATAATTTTAGAGAAGTTTACAATGTTCCTCAGCTTCTACACAGTCTGCTTGCTACTCAAACCATCCCCTCCACTCGTCATAATTTAAGACAATAAACTTCTGATTGCATGATCACTGATTGCTTCACCGGGTTAATGGATCTAACGGACAACTTGAAATAATCTAACAAGACATTTTTGATCTTTCAACTAAATTACACCAGATGACTGAAGATAATTCTTCATGGTTCGGAAACTTGTTAGGTAAACCCAGGTCGTGGATCAAGGAAATAGCAATTCAGCTGTTGTTTCTCCTACTGCCATTCTATCTATGCGTTCATACTGGTGTTCATCTATGCGGCGCCATAATAATGGCTAAACAACTTTCTTTAATGTGCTATTTGGAAAAGGCGAGAGTTGAGGAAGAAGACACGCCACTGCCTTCATCTACCGAGTCCACTCAGGCCAGTTCTTCAGACTCATTAACCCACAAGAAGGCTAGTCAGGTGCTGGCGGCGGCCGCTTCTTGCTCTCTCTCGCTCTCTCTCTCTCTCCCGGTCAGCCTGACGTGGGTTTACCCGCTGATCTAACGGCGATATTATTATTTTAGCTTACTTTATTTTCGGGTGAACTGTCTTTGCACTGCTGACTAGCCTGAATAAAACAGACAAGTTATTGTCTACACTGGTTTGTCCAGCCTTTATTGAGCTCTGTTGGTTGAACATGGCGATTTGCCGAATATAAAGGTGTTGCAGTTTGTCTATTAACGTTTCTACTCTCTAAGGTTAATTATTATTTTAGATTTTTTTTTCTATGAAAAACTATAGCTCCACTCACATTTTCACTGGCCCACCCAAAATAAAATTTCTGCCTATGCCACTGATGCAATAATTAACTTAAGTCTCTAAATGTGCATTTTGTGAGAGTTATTAGAACAAAGGGAGAAATGTAGTGTTACAAATTTATTAAATGTTTAATTCAGTTCCAGTACAATAGTATATAAGATGAGAAAGTTTAGTAGACTGAATTTAGCATTTGAGGGATAAATGGTGATTGTATCAGAGTAACTGGCCAGTCCCGTTTTATGTATTGGTCGGATTACTGAAACTCTTAAAGGGTCACTTCACCCATTTGCATTAAGCTTTGTATCTTTAGAAACCCAGTCATATTTTTGAATGGTCATGGTTTATTCCCTTATTTTCCCCTGAGATGGGAGAAATAAGGATTTAAGTGTTTTACTTCCTGCTTATCGTGACGTAAAAATCGTCATTTTGCGTCACGATAAGCGGGAAGTCATATTTCATTAAAATCTTTAGAACTACATGCATTAGCTCATTATTATTCCAGGGTGTTGGACCCACTCACCCTACAAGCCTATTACAGATCAGTGGGCGGGACTTCACTTGCAGAAACTGAAATCAATATCAGCCATCTTGTTTGGAAGCTAAACTAAGCTAAGCCAATGTAACGTTAGTGTTTGTTATTGTGGGAAGAAGAAGGCAGGAACTGGCGAACATTTAAACATTTTAATAGTAAAATGAACAAATACAAAACAAAAGTATAAGCCAGCCCCTCATTGACGACTGCTGTAACGTTACACACAACAGAAACAAAACTTCATAAAATCAGGCCTGTTTCTCTTACACCCCTCGCCCTCGATCGTCCTGCTCGCCACAGCCAACTAGACATTTTGTATGAAATGAATTTCAAACTCCGGTGACAGCTAATGTTAGCCCTGTAGTTTGCGCTGTTCCCATAGACAGGCTGTTCCGGATTAGTGGGTGTGGCTTGCGGAGCTATGCATTGTGGGACATGTAGTTTTTTCATATATAGGCGCACCTTGGTTATTTTCTGTCTTTTCTCGGTCAAGAGGGCACCAAATTAAAAAAAATTCGACTACATATCTGATCCACTTTCAATAAAGATTAATGTTGCAATGGGTGAAATGCTGCTTTAATATCTCTTGGAGCTCATGTCTCAGCAAGAGAGTCCTGCCAGTCTTGTTCTCTCAGCGTTTAAATGGTTATGCTGGTTGGATTGGGAGTGGGATTTCTCTCGGTCTAGGACAGGTTTCCTGAACTGGTATATTCATTTACATGTGAAGCCACAAAAACAAAACAAAAAACAGTCCATACTTACACAGAATTACAAAGATGATAGTTAGTCCTCTTTTGAAACCTGAAAATAAAAAACAAATAAATAAATTTAAAAAAATAACATTTGAAAATGTGTTGGATTGTAGCCTACTGAAATTAAGAGTTTGAGAAAACTACATTCATCATCTGATCGCAGTTCATAAAGGATTTTTGGGCAGAATGAACCACTATTTGCTAATTATGACAAGAAAAAAAAAATCACCTTTATGAAGAGAGGAATCCATTGATAGTTTTGGAAGTCCGATATTTCCCTTTATTCAAAAGCCAGGAAGACGAGTTTTCTTTTTTGGTTCGGAGGAAAAAAAACAAATGAGATTTGGCATTGATGCATGACTTCTGTCTGTGTCCCCTCTGTTTTCAAAACACTTCCACTGAATTTATCAATTTACATATTGAAAGAGATGACAATTTTAAACATTTATAGTTTGAAATGAATGAAAAGTGTCTATTAAATTAAGAAATTAAGTTGAGCATCTGAATAGTGAAGGAACATTTCCAAAAAAGTAAACCAAAACTAATTGCAGAAATTATATCATATAATCATGTAATCATATCACAAACTATGAGTCAAAAACTAATATATATATATATATATATATATATATATATATATATATATATATATATATATATATATATATATATATATGAAGAGTTCAGATGCAAAAGCCTCTAAGTGCCATTTGAAATTTTGTTCTTTTGTTTTTATCAAGCTTGTGTATTTAAGTTCAGTAATTTCACTTAAATGACAATTAATAGGTAATCTTCATTGCTATTTAAGTGAAATTACTTTACTTAAATATACAAGCTTGATAAAAATGATAATTTTAGAAGAAAATTTCAAATGGCACTTAGAGGCTTTTGCATCTGAACTCCTTATATATATATAAGATCTACATGTGCACTGGAAAAAACTGTAGAAACAGTTTTACTCATAAATTGCTAATAAAGTTCACAAGTAATTACAAAGAACCTGCGTAACACATTTAATAACAGACATTTTGAAGCACAAATAATGAAATTTTTAAACATACTTAATGATATTTGTGCTATTTATTGTTTTCAGTGTTTAAGAGTAATCAGAGTGTATTTAATACAAGTATATCAATATTAAAATCACACACTATAAATTGAGTATTAGTATACATATGCAGTTTCAGCCAATTTTTTTTTTTCAGTTCAACCACATTTCTAAAAATCAGAACATGAATAGAGTTACTCCAAATCACCCCTCAGTCCATGATCACACATCATGTTTGATGTACAAAGACTGATGAGGATCATTATGAGCAGAAAGAAGATCTTACCTGATATAATCTGACAAACAGTGATTCTCACCGACGCGACTGACTGAACAAGATAGTGTGTGTTGAGATGTTTATAGAGAAGTTATCTGTCCATCTTTCCCATAAGTCCACTGTCGTCATAATCAAATTTAAATAAAATATTTACACAACAATACAGCTCACATGTCTAGCGACCTTCTAGCATCTTATGTGAAATTCAATAATATGTTTTTTATCAGTTTTAGCCAAAGGACTCCAAATAGACTGTGATGTTGCTGTAACGATGGCAGCTGCTGGTAATTATTCATTAGGCTTTTTTTTTTTTTTTTCAACTTCCCAACATTCTCTTCTTGAAATTAATCATTTCAAGTCTCATCCATCCCTCAAACTCTGATTAATAGATCCAGTAATAACTATAAAGGCAACAAAAAATGGATTAACTGACAGTAAATATAGACTTTGAGACCAGAATTTCTGTCTATTTATTTTTGAATGATTAGTGATTAATTAACTGAAATTTTTGTGAATTGCATATTTTAATCTGTGAAATATAGGTAAGCAATAAGGTACGAGAGGCTGTGCTGTATCGTGAATAAGTAACGGCTGGGCACTTCAGCCGTCACTTATTCACGATACAGCACAGCCTCTCGTACCTTATTGCTTTTATAAAACGGTTGCCACACAATAATAAAATTAAAAAAACAATGTATTAGTGCAACTTTCATGTAGTTTAATCAATAAAAACATTCTTTCCGCCAGAAAAATATAGTCCCTGACTGTGAACAACAACGTTCCAATGTGTAACATGCAGGAAAGCTCAAATAAAAACAACAAACCATTCTCAAACTTTGTCTCATTCTTTTTATTTTTTTACAACACAAAATTTGTGAAATTTCCTCACATAGCTTATCTCTCAGCAAACTAACAAATAAAATAAAATTAAAAAAAAAACACAAGGGCACATATTTTGATAGATAACAGTTAGGTCTTTAATCTAGTTATTAATTTAGTTGCTAAAATGCTGCCTAACAAGAGATACTTTATTTATTATTGTTTATTTAAATTTATTTGAACATCTCTGTTTATTGTGGACGCATTAAATATTTGACTCATTTCAATCGGCTCCACTATGGTGATATTTAACCTCCTCTTTAGTTGGGGCTCAGCGCTGTCAGCGTGTAGCAAGAATGTCACTCCAGTGCTTTCTTTGTTTTAAGTTTGGCCTCCAGTAGCTCTTTACTTTTACACTTATGTCCACTCACAGACATAATTTAAAAAGGCTAAAATGTTTAAAGTAAATTTCGATTTATACTAGGTGGCATGACGATGGATAAGTGGTTTGAGGAACAATTTGGAGAGACTTCTACAAATACGAACCGTCATGCTGAAGTGCTGAGATGTAATACATTCGAGAAGACTCGTAATGAAAAAAAATACGCGTTGAGTTCCGTCTTGGTGATTTGTTTAAATTCTATGCTGCAACCCTTTTCACTACACCAGTCACCGAAGTATTTCACTGCCCATTGGGTTTGCTGCACGGTATTTTTTTCATTACGAGTCTTCTCGAATGTGTCAATGTTTGTTACATTTCAGCACTTCAACATGACGGTTCGTATTTGTATAAGTCTCTCCAAATTGTTCCTCAAACCACTTATCCATTGTCATGCCACCTAGTAAATCGAAATTTATTTTAAACATTTTAGCCTTTTTAATTCTTAAGGGTTTTTTTTTTCTTTCTATGTTTAGCCTATGTTGATATGTGTGGTTGCTAAGTGTGTTGCTAAGGGCGCAGTGATAAATAGAACCGTTGGGTGAAGCGGTCATAGCCGTGTTTTATCGTAAATAAAGCACAGCTCTTGACCAATCAGAATCAAGGATTGGAACTTTATAAACTGATTTAATATAATATATGTAGCAGATTAAAATAATTCTGTTTTTGTTTAAATTTGAATATTTGAATAGTTTTGGATGATTTGAACATTCCGTCACAGGAAGGAAATGGAAGAATAGTAACAGATTAAACAACTGCCTCTGACATTTCCCTCTAAATGCCAGACTGTCAAAGTAAGAATAGGACCTGTATTGAATTTTGTGCAAAAAAATAAATAAATAAATAAATAAAATCCAGTCATTCCAGTAGTCCAATAGGAATCTACACAGTCTAGAGATTCACATGAGGGTGAAATCAGATGATTTCGCTGTGCTGATAAATTACCAGAAAGCTGCTTGTTTTGGGAGTTATTTCTGTGAGTGCTGCTTCATACATTGCTACACTTCCCCCAGTGAAATGTTGTTAAACTACTGCTAATGTACATCATACTCATACAATTGTTCTTCTAAATATCTTCCTTTGTGTTCAGCTGAAGAAAGAAACTCATACAGGTTTGCAACAACTTGAGGGAGAGTAATGACAGAATTTAATTTTTTGGGTTGGAGTATCCCTTTAACACTGGAACATCTGATTCACTTCAGCGAGAAGCTGATTTCAAGTCCATTCATCTCTTAATAGTGCTCCTAAAGTCCTTGAATGTGTATATACAATATATATAGTATTTTATGGAATCAGGAAAAACATGTTCACAAACACACTGATATCATACTGTTTATTAAGACATTCCATTGTAACATTTTTTTTTTTTTAATAAAACCTGACCGAAAGCAAAAATCATTATTCATTCACGCGTTTAGAAACAAAAATATAAGCCATTTGACAATGCAGATTTTGACATATCTGTTCTTATTTTAATAGTTTAGTTATAAAGGTAAATCCACTACACCAATACCATTTAGAAGTTCTAAATTATTTATCAAAAGACTGGTACATTTTTATTTTACCATATGCAGAAATTTGCTGAGATTACATTTAACATCGAAAACATTGATTGTGTTGTGTATTTTACTGTAATCATAACATCTGTAATGAAGCATCAGGGAAGCAAATTGATGCAGAAACATCGAATCCAAACACATAAAGACAATCCACATCAAAAAAACGGAAAAGGAAAAGGATGCAAGGAACAAGAGTGTAACAACTTTACAAAACATGCAAAGACAACAACCATCATAATCCACCTAAAACACAGGGAATAAATACACAAGTAAACCGAGGGTTAATGAGGAACAGCTGAAGGCAATGAGTGGCCATAGTGAAAAACGAGGGTAGCTATACGCCTTATTCACGGCAGCGCCATCTTTGATTTTTAGTGAGAATGAAAGCGAGGCTGTGAGGGATAGACTTACATCTCTTCAATGGGCTGTACTGTTATTTAATGTGTTTTCGGATTGTTCTGCTCATGAAACACTGGAAAAATATCTTTCCAAGAAATTTCAGTTGGCAAAAAATCCCGACAATGTAAGCTGTGGAAAATTATAAGTAATCTAGCCGCTTTATTCAGCTTTTTACAGCGGATGCCATTGGAAACACGGTAAGTCTATCCCTCACAGCCTCACTTTCATACCTGTCATTTTCATCAGCTGCTCTGAATAAGGTCTATAGACACAGATAAGAGAATAAGGAACAAATGCAAGCAGGAACTAAACACAGGAAGTGAACACAGAAACAATAGAACAAAAATATTTCAACATAAAAGTCCTTAACCATGAGACAAGGGAAAACAAGCTGTAAACGTGACAACACCACCTGCATAGTAATGGCACTTTATTTCCTGAAGATGATGGTGTAGTCCTCAGTGTTTTTTGCGTCCAGAGCGAAGACATCTGAAGAACTTCCTGTACTGCTCTCTGACCTGGACAAGAATGAGACGAGAGGAGCTGAGTGACTTCATGACATCAATTTAACCTCTGAAACTCATGAACCACAATGGCATTTCTTTCTAATAAACAGGCAAGACAAAGTGTTTTAAGAGGCTTTCTGAAGTAAACACAAGCTGCGTTTCCATTACCTTTCAGATTGTGCAAATTTAAATAGCGCAAATACGACCAATGGAAACACATCGCTTTGCGCAAAAACTCTCATATATTGCAAAAATCTTTATGATGACATGAAGTGGTTTTCGGGCAATGCGAAAAAAAAAAATGTTTTTCAAAACTGAGATGAAAACAGTTTTTGCACATTTAAAGGTCCCCTGGCTTAGATGACGTGGTGTGTTTGGACTGAAGATGAGTCAGAGTTCTTTATTAAACTCATAAAAGACAGAAGAACCACAAGAAAACACCACAATCAAGACCTTGAAGCAGATAGGAGAAGAAAAGACAGAACAAAAAAAATGGTTTTCGTCGCATAAAATTGGTTAATGGAAACGCTGTCATTTGGCAAAAATTTTTTTTATAAACATTTAGAAATTATCGCAAATAGTTTGAGTACTCGCCCCGTATATCTTGTTAGGAAAGTAACCAGGCTAGTGTGAGGAGACGGGGAGTCAAATGAGTGTGTGTATATATATATATAAATTGGCCTCAACTCATTTTGCTGGTGGGGTAGACATGTTGAGTACTGATTGTTGACAGCTGGTAGGAATGATGTGACTGAACGTGTTCCTCCCAAACTTTGTTAATAAACCATCATTTAATGTTGTTTATATGTCTATGTGGTGTGATTTAATACACTTTAAGACAAACAATGTGTAAATTCATAAGTCGACAGCATTGCAGAGTATTTTCTTTTTAATTCAAGATATTTTTATTATATTTTTTCAACAATATCTGCCTCTGATGTTCTCTAGAAACGTTTTGTTCTAAAAACGTTCTGGGAACGTTACCATGAAGTTCTAATAATGTTTTCAGTGGGTAGTTTTGTTTTGGTTCTCAGGCTGTTTACAGGGAAACGATCTGAAGAGAAAACGCAAAAGTGGCGTTGTTTTTTCACTTTTTATTCTGCGTTTGGACGACCGTTTTGGGTGTGAAATCCGCGTGCAGATGGTGACGCATAAGTCTGTGAAATTCAATGTAGTATGCACTCCAGGCGGCTAAGAGTGCATACTACAACAACACTAAGCCCGCACGCCTGCATACAACCTTCACTGTCAAGCAGACTTTTTACCGTTTACACGGGAACGTGGCGGTGGAGCATTTTTAAGATTTCCACTCTGGAGGGTGGTTTCACTTTTTTGCATTTTTAAGCCCCCAAAACGCCGTCGCCGTGTAAACGAAAGGCACATCCGATAAAATATTTTTACGTTTTCACCCGCGAGCGTTCTCGTGTAAACAGGGCCCCAGAATGTTCTCCTAAAAGTAACACAGCAAAAACTCCAGTGTTAAAGTTAATGAGATAATTAAGTGATTAATTGAGTGATGATTGAGCAGTATTGAAGACACCTGATGTAAACAAGCAGAATCAATGAAGGAGAAAATCACTATTTTTAAGTCACCATTATGGAGATCAGTGTGTCCTTACATTTTTAAATTTATATTTTGTTTGACTGTTGTAACTGACTTCTACCTGCCAGATGAACAAAGAGAAAAGGTGATCTTAAAAGGTGAGGTTATGTTTTGACATAATCATAATTTTACCTGAATCATCAAACTAGCCTAATCTCTAACTTAAATTTATATTGTCGATTGCACCATCACAGTGATTCTACAGCATAAGAGCCAGAATTTTCAATATATTCCAAAGGATTTCTTTAAACTTGTTCTGATAAAATCTTTTTTTTTAATGTGAAGGTACTAACAGACATCAAGCATGGATGTATGAATCTCAACAATGGTGATAAATGAACTATTTAATTAGGAAAAAGACAGTTCAGATCATAATTTATTCAAACTGCAATGCATGATGGGAGCCATGAATGAGTTTTGATTGGTGGCACCCAGAATGCACTGCAACATGCTTTATTATTGTCACCATTGTTGAGATTCACATGCTGAATCTTGATGTCTGTGTGTCTTAATAAAAAAATCTAAATCTATTGACACAAAATATTACAGTTATGTCTTAGTTTACATTTGACCGAAACATTATTTGAAATGAGAAAACATCCTTAAAACTTTCTTTGAACATTTCTTTAAAACATTAACCCAATAGGGAATGTTAGCAAATGTTCTGAGAACGTTTCCTGCTTGCTGGGACAGATTGCCAAAATAAGAACAGGACCTTCATGAAAACAACTGTAATATTCTTTCATATTCAGTTTTGAATGGAATATGGTGATAAATTGAGTGATATCTGACCTCATTATTGAGGACACAATAGACCAGGAAGATGAAGGTTCCCTGCTGGGAGTTCAAGATCAGGAAGAGGATCTCCAGCTCCTTCTTGTCACGAGTGAAGAAACCCAGAATCCAGGAGCAACCAAGAATCACAAACTGAGCCAGTGTTTTAAATGTCATTATCCTGCAGAGAAAGAGTTAATGTGTATTTATTGACTCTTTTTTTTCCCTATGGAGTGTTCAAATTATAATGTTTGTTACTTGGATTGTTTCATCTGTGAAACTTCAGCGTTCAGATTTTTGAGAGTTGAACTCAGACTGATGACGATGTTGATGAAGAGAATCGTGTTTAACTGAAAAGTAGAAACTAAAAGTGAATCACCTTGTTTTCCTTTAAATTTTAATTAAATTCACGAGAAATAAGAAATGTGCTTACTGCTAGTATGACACAAACAGGACCCAGAAAACTCCAAATAAAATCTTTTTCAATTTTAATCCAGCAGCTGTTTAGAGGAAACACGATATAAGAACTGAATGAATTTGTAAAAAAATAAGATGTCTGGTGTTTTTTACGTTTTTATTATTTTCATTTCGTTTTTTGTACAGTGTTTGTAAAAATGTTATTTAATCAGAAGGCAGAGATGTCACAAAAGCCCAGAGCTGCCTTACAGTATTTGCTTCTAATCAAATTGACTTTAAACAACAACTCACTGTTCACTACCGTATCCTCCAGGAAACAGCCCGACAGACACGGCCACCACAACCAGAGCAACCGTATATCCAATCACACACAGGAATCCACTGCTAAGCACCTCCCTCTTTTTGGAGCTGATCTGTGATAGGTTCTTCACACAGATGAAGAGCAGCACAGCTTCAATGAACATCCACACAAAGCCGGAGAGAAAGAGGAAGTGCAGCACTCCTGATATCACGGCACACAACACCTGGAGATCATGAGAGACGGTTATGATGATTCTCAGTGAGACTGTGCTGAGCTGTAGAGCTCCTTCATCATTCTCACCTGATGACGGCGTATGAGTCTCAGGAACTGTTGTGTGAGCAGGAACAGAAGGTGAGCCGACAGAAGACTGATGCAGAGGTTGATTCGAGCCACATTATTCACTCCAGGACTCCACTGACAAAGGGCAAAGGTCAACAGGGCCAAACTGAAGAACACCAACCCCACGGTCACACACACCAAATTCAACAGGTCCAGCAGAGAGTCGCTCTGAGAAAACATGTCAGAGAACATGAGTGCTAAATCTGTGCTGTTCTTCAATGCTCACTAGAAATGTTCTCGTACCTCTGATGGGCGGCTGGTTTGCATGATGAGAGCGAATGTGGACAGATGAACACACGAACACACAGTGTAATTGCCGTTGGTCTTTAAAACAGAACAACCATCTACAATCCACTCGCTGATATTCCAGTACACACAGGACAGAGAACCGTTGGAGTTGAAGTCCTTCACAGGGAAGACACAACATTGTACGTCAGAGAATTTGTTTTTCCAACACATCTTTTCTGGCTTCACAGTAAACCTTGCTAGATCAGAACAGTGTCTTGTAGGAGTCATAAATATTAACTCACTCTGATGTGTTTAATGGTGAAGTTGACTGGTTTGGTGAGTTTAGTGTTGGTGGTTTTGGGAAGAGTAGCTGAGATCACAGTGGACATCATGGTTTTAATCGTGTCATGTAATGTGTTGAAGAAGTCTGGCTTCAGTAGATTCTCCATATTGTTATAACTCATGAAAGTCACAGCAGCTGATTCTGTGTGGCGGACCAACATAAAATGAGTCACATCAATTTGCACAAAAAGGGGGAAAAAAAATCAAACAACTTTAGGTATGTTCACATGTGTATTTTTATTTGTACTGTTCATACTTCTCACATACTTGGACTGTTCTTATCAGCAATCTCAAAAAGGTCAATATCCATGTGAGCTTTTTCTGTACGGATCGGAGGGATTTCTTTTACACTTGCATATGGTCCAACCGCAAGAACTCTTACTTCTACAAGAAAGAAAACAAAGCATACACTCATATATATATATATATATATATATATATATATATATATATATGTATATATATATAAATATATATATATATATATATATATGTATATATATATAATGCAGCCCTGAGATCTTTAAATCTAAAAGTTAATTAGTTCCAGTAAGACTGTCAGTTGTAATTGACAAAAGCTTTCTTTATAGTGGAAAAAAAAGTCTTAGATTTGGATTTGAACCAATTACGCAGTTATAAAAAAATAAAAACATACAGGAAAAGCTGACTTCTCCAGAAGAACATTTGACTATGACGCACACATCATCACAGCTTTGTTTTTCAAATGTGTCAAACACACAAGTACAAACAGGAAGGCTCTTTACCTGTATTGGCGAGAGTAATATTCTGCAAGTCGTGCGTTTCTGTTGGCCTCACCAGTGCAGACACCAGGTTCTCAAAGGCGTTCAGATATCTGTTTCCATATGACACTATTTGATCTTTATCTTTATTTTCATTACTGCCCAAGTCTGAAACATTTATCTGGACCGCATCAATGATCTTCAAATAATCTCCCGCCATCTAATCAAAAACCACAGAGAGGCTCCTGTAAAATGCAAATGATTTCTATGGCAAAAGGGTGAAATAACTAATCTATGGGTCAATCTCAAAATATGGTGATGAACTACCTCCTTGACTTTTGAGTCAAATAGTGACATAAATAGATTTTAGAACATAAAAGTTACGGTTGTGACTTGAGCGTCCGTTCTGCTTCTACGGGGCCATCATGTAAGATACAAGGTAATGGCATTTTATACATTGTCGTGTGCCTTTAGAAATAATAATTGGACAAATGGAGTCTTTAAACGCCTCAGATGAAAAGTTATTCGCTGTCAAAGTGACGCCAAAATGAATGGAAGTCAATGGAACGCTTCTGCTACAATGGCGGCTCTCGCGAGGCTTCAACTTCTAGTTAACGGATTACCGCCTTGGCTGTCTCAGACGACGACATCACTTTCTGTCAGCTACCGTATCTTCGGTCAGTTGCAATTCGCAACCTCACCACTAGATGCCGCTAAAAATTACACAGTGCACCTTTATAGTGCAAGGTCTAACAATTGTGCAAATGAATTCAATGAAAATAATGATATAAATTAAGAATAATGATCGTCTCTACATTAAGTGTTACAAGAGGCTGTTCAAATATGCATATGGGTATTGTGTTGCATTAATAAAATTAATTACATTAAATCAAATAAACATGTTATTAGCTGTTTACATCCGCATATTTTAATGCACTGTTGAGGCCATTGCGTTTAAAAATGTTTGACGGAAATGCCAAAATGAGTGGATCTCTGAGCTGGTGTGCACTGTTAGACCTTACCAGGTTTTTTACAGTAAAATACTGGCAACACTGTTGCCAGTAATTTACTGTAAAAATGCACTAAAACTAATAAGTTGTATTTTTTAGTTAACTTGAGTTTAAGTGCATTTTTACAGTAAATTACTGGCAACAGTGTTGCCAGTATTTTACTGTAAAAAACCTGGTAAGGTCTAACAGTGTGAGTGAGTGGAGGCAGGGCTAATTTGCATATCCATAGAATCACACATTATAAATGAAATAGGCCTCGTTTCACAGACAGGACTTAGACCTTAGTGCAATTAAGACATTTAAGTAGCTTTTATATGACTTGGGAATAAAAATAAAAAAATAAAAAACATTACTGCTGTTCAACTGACAAAGTTAAACAGTTTCAACATCTCAACCATTCATTTTATTCTGGGACTAGGCTTAAGCTTTGTCTGTGAAAAATGGGCATTTTTCTGATTATATCAGTAAGTTGTTTTTTTAGCAGATATTATCACAAAAAAAATCTTAATTCATGAAATAAATTAAATAAAAACTAAATATAAAATATTTACAGGTAATAGTATCAAGATGTTAACAAACATGATCAAATGAGCTGAATTCAAAACATTTTTTGAGAATGACCCTTGTTTCAGGTCCAGGAAATGTGACTCACTTCAGGAGACAGTTGAACCGTCATATTGGCAATCAGATCAATGAGATTCACTAGGACATCTGCAGTTGACTGCATCAGAATGGGCGAAAGAAAGTAAACATTAATTATAGAGTGTATTAGCTACATGTAATTTATAGACCATCTTTTTGAATCGTTCTCAAATACCCCTTGGGAGTTCTCTGAAATCTTAAAATCTGGAAGGAAAATAAAATGAGACGAATTAGAATATAAACGGCATATGACACACAAAGAATCTGTACACACGGAGGACAGTGCTGTACACACCTCTCAGGCAGGAGCGGGAATTTGCAGTGTATTTGCAGATATCTGGAGAAACTTCATAGCGACAGTCGCTGGTGCAGTTGTAGGATCCGACCATGCAGGAGCAGCCGTCACTCTGAAGGTTGCAGGAATAGGCCGTGCAAGAGTCATTTTGTCCACCACACGCCAAATAACTAGTCGCATTTCCACAGGTTGTGTTCGCCAGAGGAGGGCAGTCCCAGTTTCCTTGAGATTGTAGGATTGCGACGTTACTTGTGATTATCATCAGCTGCAGCGCTAGAGAGATAAATCCATCAATTACTGTAAATCTTAGTAACCACAGCGTGTTTTTGATTACTAGAGAGAGAAAAATCACTGGATGTAGTGTTTTTTTTTCCTCACTCAAAAAAAAATGATGTGTTGGCTTTACTTAACGTTTTTATGTAAACAGGTTCCACCGGTTCCACATAACTTGGTCTCGTTAAACAAACACTACATTTGTTCATGTAACTTCATGTAGCAAGGCCATTGTAGAGCATGCATTTTTTAGCCTTGATCAAATTAAAAAAAAATGTTGTATGCATGCACACACAGACATTAATATTTAGCGTATGAATCTCAGCAATGGTGACAAACAGATCACCTCTGAACATAAGCTCATTATTTATTCACGCAGCAATGCATGATGGGAGCCATGAATGAGTTTTGAATGGTGGCATTGAGAATGCAATGCAACATGCTTTATAATTGTCACCATTGTTGAGATTCACAGGCTGATTCTTGATCTCTGTGTGTGCCTACATAAACTAATTTGTTTTTTAGAAGTTTCTTTTTTGTTAATTTGATCATTTGGATTCCATTGAAAAGGCTGAAAATAGTATGCTTTACAACAGCAGTAGTACTGCAATCTAAACTTAAAAGTGACTCATGTAGGTTGTCTACTAACCACAAGATTGGTGATTCAATCCTTAGTTCCACCTGAACAAGTTTTGAGATGACGTGTTTCAACATATAATGATAACATTAAGACACAACCAACGGCATCAAATCACCTTTTCTATGTGATCATCTGGCTTTTATAACTCATGTATAGTCAAACATAATCTAAAGTTAATAATGTGAACGCAACTAAAACAAACACTCATCTCCATAATGGTGACTTCCGGTTTTCTCCTTCAGTGATTGTTAACATCAGGTGTCTTCAATAATGCTCAATCATCACTTAATTATCTCATTAACTTTAACACTGCTTCAGTGTTCATTTAACACTCAGCTCAGGGTTTAATTGGATGGCTAAATGTAATGTAAACTCAAGTATATGTGTGTGAACTCCTTGGAGAATAACAGAATGACACTTTTGACAAGATTATGCCTAAAGAGTTCTAATATAATAGAGCCTAATATAATATCTATTTTTCTGCAATTTAGAAGTACCATTGATACATCCTGCTGTTATTGTGAAGCTTCTTCTGAAACTGTAGGCCATTTGTTTTGGGTGTGTCCTTTTGCTCAGTCTTTCTGGAATGTTTATTGTACAAAACTTATTGGATTTTATATTAATGACATTTATCCTTAAATGTAAATATATGCATAAATGTAACAAAACGTAAACCAGCTTGTTCTTCAAACAAGAATTGAATTTGTACTTCAATACAGTTTCAATATCTGTAAATAAGAAAGCTATAAAACAACTAGAATTTGTGCCATGTTTAATATTTTTCATAATATGTTTTCATTATTCTTCATTTTTTTTCCTTTCGTTTACAGTTGGCAATAATTTCCAATAGGCGCTTCTTCACATTTTTCTTATTGTATGCAAGTTTGTCAATTTTTGTAAATAAATAATTAATAATATATCTAAGGACAATATTTTCTACAATAAACATTATTCCACTTTTTTTTAAATGATAAATTTAACCCTAAAACCATATTCTGGACAAATGTGGGCAAAATAGTTTTGATTTATTTTTTAAAAAATACTTCCCTTGATCTGAAAAAACTCCTTAATCTTGTATTTGGGTCAAAAATGGGCACCCATAGAAATGAATGGGAAAACTGTAATTTAGAGCATTATAAAATAAGCCAAAATTAGACACCAGGTGACGGCAATGTCACTTCATCTTTAGGTTTTAGCTCTAAGAACTTGGAATGATATTTTAATGTAGTTAAAAAAATAAAAAAATAAAACTACATAGTAATTAATTTACATAGAAATAATTTACATAGAAAATATGGTACTTTTTGAAGTAAATAAATTCAAAAATACCCCCAAAATATAAAAAAAAAAACACGATAAATGGATAGACAAAACTTTATCGAAGACAGTAATATAACATTTATAATAAATAAAAATTAGGATCACACCTGAGTCCTCTGTGCCCACATTTGTCCACAATTACAGGATTAAGGGCTATAAAGTGAATACCGTTTGAGGGCTACGGGATTTTTGCCAGGATTCAAGTGTGGGTAAAGAGCAACAAAAGGGCAACCATTTTATTTCTTTTTAAATATAATTTAGCTCATTCAATTTGAAATGAGCATTTGTATTTTGTTTAACCTGAGCTAAAAAAAATATAAATGATCTCACCTGTTAAATGAAGAATGATGTTCATTGTGATCTTGAAAGGGATTCACATTAAAAATCCTCTAAAGAGAAAATAATGTCTTACTATCAGCCTCTGAACCGTAAACTGATGGCTACTGCCTCCGAGGAAAATGCATTTGCATTCAGGCTAGAATAACACACATATTCAAAAACTGGCATGCAACGTTGTGCTTTCATCAGACATCATTTACATAATTTCAGGAAAACTGAGCATCTATCGAATATCAAAAGCAATAAAGGGTTGTGTTGTTTGAAAGTATGTTAATAAGCATACATTGGTAATAGGTAGGGGTGCGACACGAGATCTCGCGAGACAAAAACATGACGAGATTTCCCGTTGGGTGAAAAGCTGTCTCGCAATATCGCCATGACTGAGCGTGAGGGCGAGATTACAAAATCCCCAGTGTTAAATTAACACTTTAAAGTAAGAATTATATAAACTCTGACCAGAGTGTTAAATGAACACTGAAGAGTGTTAAAGTTAATGAGATAATTAATTATATGAGATAATATTATATTATATATGATAATATTATCATATATAATATTGTATTATATACGAGATAATTAATGAGTGAATAATTGAGTGCAGAATCTCTGAAGGAGAAAACCGGACTTTTTAAGTCACCGTTATGGATATATATATATATATATATATATATATATATATATATATATATATATATATATATATATATACATACATATATATACACATATATATATATATATATATATACATACATATATATACACATATATATATATATATATATATATAGAGAGAGAGAGAGAGAGAGAGAGAGAGAGAGAGTTCAGATACAAAAGCCTCTAAATGCCATTTGAAATTTTCTTCAAGAATGTTAATTTTTATCAAGCTTGTATATTTAAGTTCAGTAATTTCACTTAAATGGCAATGAAGATTACCTATGAATTGCCATTTAAGTTAATTACTGAATTTAAATATACAAGCTTGATAAAAATGATTATTTTAGAAGAGAATTTAAAATGGCACTTAGAGGCTTTTGCTTCTGAACTCTTCATATATATATATATATATATATATATATATATATATATATTTCTCAATTCATGACCCCTTTAAGCAAAGATCAAAAATAAGATGTATTAAAAAGTATATATATAAATACATGCATGTAGGTGACAACTATTTTATAACTTCCTCATATAACCACAAGAGGTGAAAGGTTGGATTTTTATATCTATTTTGCTAGCTTTTTGTTTATCTATAGTTTGTATAATCATATTTTGCATGGCTGTTTGTTTGCATATCATAGCATAATATTTTCTGAGAAAAGTGTTTTGTATAGCTAAAAATACCTGTTGTCTCGCTTTCGGCTGGGTTGCCTGGGTAAACTCGCTGTGTGTTGGGTGTTTGTTTTTGACGTGCCGTATCAGGTTTGTTTAGTTAAATGTAGCCTTTTTCTTTCCACCTCTTAAGATCCCAAGTTTACATATCTCACAGTTTGCTATGGTAATGTTGTTGTCATCAATCTTATAATGTTGAAGGGATACGAATTTTTGGAAATAGGCTCATTTTACAACTCCCCCAGAGTTAAACAGTTGGGTTTTACCGTTTTCGAATGTATTCAGCCGATTTTCTGATATTTAGAAGAATATCAGTAACCAGACAGTTTCTGGTCTCATTGACTTCCATAGTATATTTTTTTCCTGGTTACTGATAGTCTGGTTACTGATATTCTTCTAAATATCAGAAAATCGGCTGAATACATTCGAAAACGGTAAAACCCAACTGTAAATCGGCTGAATACATTCGAAAACGGTAAAACCCAACTGTTTAACTCTGGGGGAGTGGTAAAATGAGCCTATTTCAAAAAAAAAAGTAAGCATAAATATACTGAAAAAGACACTGTCAGGTGTATTGACAGCAAAAAAAGACCTCAGAATATTTTGTTCTATATTGACAGATGCAATATTTGAAAATTTACATTTATTTATTTATTTTAAATTATATTATTTATTTATATTATTTATTATTTATTATTAATAATTATATTATTAATTTAAATTATATTTATATCGGAATTTGTGTCAAAACCTAGACTTTCAACCATCAAAATGTAATTCATTAATATGTATTAGTTTACAAAATAACATGTAAACATCTTTTCCTACTCTATTTTGCCTGGAAACTCTTCCAACACGCTTGAGTGTTGCGTGAAAAATAGGCGTTGGCTCTATTTCTAGCATGCACGCGTTTTTCGAGCGGCAGTCTGCAAGTTCTAATTTGTTAACATGGGAGCCGAAATAAAAACGGACACGCTGAGATGGTGATGCCTCGCACTTGATTGGATATGGACATCCCTAGTTTTTTTACCTCTTGTTACCACAGCCACAAAGCGCCCGCGTCCTCAGATCACTTGGACGTGGCATGGTTACAAGAGGTAAAACTAAAAACTAAATACTGTTCGTTTTCTCACAGACACGAAACCGCTCGTTTCGTGTCTTAGGCCATCAGTGTGTGCTTACATTCACGAGTCATTAAATCATGTTTAATTTGGACTTCTCTGCTCTGTGCATGCTCTTTGAGGATGTTGACCATAGGCCTCTATTATATGACTGATAGACATGAACGGTTTGACCTGAAAAAAATATATATATCAAAACTGAAAATACTGTGGAAACAAAGACGCCTACATCTTGAATGCCCTTGAGGTAAGCTAAAACATATCAAAAATTAATTTCAAACTGAACTACCCGTTTAACGGAGGTTTCGATGTTGATAATTTATTGAGCATGTTTGATCAGTGTTTGCTATAGTTGGACAGTTTGACTCAGGTTTGACCACTTTGGTGTTTACTAAACACATTCAAGTTTTGATAGTTTCCTGCTTTCTGGGACCTGACCCTGGTCCTGCGTAAAAGGGGAATGTCATTTCAAACCAAAAGTTACTCAAGAGGAAGTGGTCAGCTTCTGGATGGGAGTCTGTGGGTGTCTTGAAACCAGCGTATGTGTGAGAATGAGTGCACAGGAGGATACAGAGATACATGTTTACTATTGCTCTTGATGGTAAAGAGCTCCTAACATCAATATTAAAGCTTAGAAAGCTAAAACTGGACTAAACCATCCATAATGGGATCCCTACTCAAAATGAAGTTCTTCAGTGTTCTCTGGCTCTGGATGTTTCTGTCGGGTAAGTTCTCAAAAGATGTACGATTGTTGTCAGCCAATACAGGCTATAAAGGCCAATCAGATGATGCAAACTAGCCAGACATTTTTTATATGCGCAGCTAAAATCACTGAAATACAAAAAAAAAACAGTGTTTAATTAATTCTTAATTCATTTTTAAAACATATTTTAAGAATTTCTTTGGATTATATTGAAAATGTTGGATATAATACTGTAGAATCACAAGGATGCTGTAATCAGTAAACCTCAGTCAGAGATTAGGCAATATATTAGCTCTGTGATTCGGGTCAAATGATGAGTATGTCAAAACATATCCAACACCACTAACACATCATTCTCTTTGCTTGTTTGTTATTGGCTGTTACAACTCCATTACAGCAGCCCAAAAAGCTATTGTTAAAAAGTTAAGGGACAAAAGCCCAAAGCACACCCTGATCACCATAATGGTGACTTCAAATTGTGATTTTCTCCTTTGGTGATTGTGCTTGTAAACTGCATGTATCTTCAATAATTATCTCATTAACTTTAACACTGCTTCAATGTTCATTTAAGACTCTCATTTTAACACTTTTACACTATTGAGTTATGTCTTAAATAAACACCCACGAGTGTTATTTTAACACTGGTGTTTTTGCTGTTTTTAAAATATTTACATTTAAATGTCATAAATATGTGCTCAGTCAAATTTCTCTGAACATATTATTTCTCTATTATATCAGTTTGAATTTGTGCTGTAAATATAATACATTGACATTCACAGTCAATAAATGCAGTGGTTGTTAAGCCATCACACTTCCTATTATAATGTTGACAATAATAGACAATAGGTGTAACCGTAAGTGACATTTGCAATTGAATAACTGAAACCGAAGAGTAAGAGGAACTGATCGTAAAAAATCATATTTTCCTTAAACAGAATTTAAGACTTCAACTACTGGTGAAATTCCGGGATATATCGGAAGACACGTCATCATTTCTTGTTCTCATATAATGGCTTCAAACAACATAAAGTATTTCTGCAGAGATCCCTGTGGATACGGAGATGTTTTAGTTCAATCTGACCGATCACCTGAAGGGAGATACAAACTAGAAGATTCCGGGACAGGAACATTCACCGTGACCATCGCTGATCTACAGGAGTCCGACTCTGGGGTTTACTACTGTGGAGTGCAGAGATTTGGATTCGACACATACCAGAGAGTCCATGTAACAGTAGGTAATAATAACAGGCAAGCTTATTATGCCTAATTTTGCCTGTGTGAGACAGAAATGAAGGTTGTTTGTTTCATATTAAATGGCTAAGAAAGTTATTTAAGCAACATTTAGGATGATCCCAGAAATGCAGATGTGTCTTTGACATTTCTCTAAAACTTACAAACAGACAACACAAAGAACTTGGAAGAGGCGACTCATCTTAAGACGACGGAAACACAAACAAATCCATGGACAGGTGCTGAAATAAGACCGACTACACCAAGACACTCAGTTTCCACATCTTCAAGCACTAAGGATAGTGCTCACTCACTGACATCAACAGGTACAAACATTTTAATGCCTGCATTTCTATCTTACCTCAATCTCTCATTTGTCCACGGTGTGTCTGTTAAGTTTCAGCTCAAAATACCCTTTCATATATTATATATTATTCAGAATATTATATATTTTATTCTGAACATTTGTATTTTGTATTTCCCAAGATTTTCCAGTATGGCACCACCCATACCCCCCATAAACAGCCTCAAACCCGTTCTTCAGAAAGTTGCGTCCATAGTTTTTACAGTCTCGAAATCGACGTCTATTTTTGATACTCACTCTAAAAAATGCTGGGTTGGTTTAACCCAATTTTGGGTCAAATATAGACAAACCCAAATGTGTAGTTAAAAAATTAAATTAAAAACATTTTGTCCATATTTGACCCATATTTGGGTTAAAACAACCCAGCATTTTTTAGAGTGTACACGTTCTGGGTATAAAAGTGGATGATGAACAGGTATTGACCCATTTTTTTGAGAATTGTATCACTAGCTACTCTAGCGACGATATAAACATGGCGGACTCACTCAGGGCGGGGTCTATGCTAATAAGGAAGAGATCGTCACCAATCAACACTTGTCCTACTGTGACATCACAGTATACTGGAACAGCTTTTGAGACACTGGTTATGGCTACGCTCTCACGACCAATACGTATGAATTCGTACGAGTGATTCAAAAGTGGCTAATTCGTACTAATTCATACAACCTCACTCGTACGAATTCGCACGATTTGTCTAAACCCACGTGACGGTTATGTTTAGGGGCGGGGTCAGGGGTAGGTCATTCGTACGAATTCATACGAATTGGCTAATTCGTAAAATATGTACTAATTCGTACGAGTGAGGTCGTACGAATTAGCCACCTCGTAAAATTCGTACGAATTGGAAAGAAGTGGGTGGATTTTTTTTTATGATTTTAGGGTGTTTTTTTACACACTGGACACACGTTTATGTTCAAACACCATGTAAAGGTGTATTTTGCAATGATAGGTCCACTTTAAGGCTTAACAGAAGTTGTTGTCTACACCTTTTAAAGGTTTTGTCAAATCATCTGGTCCAGCTGGCAAACATGCAGGTGAGTTGCAGCCCCTTTATAAATACATTGACATTTTACATGTCTTGTTTAAGTTATGCGAACTGTTCCCAATTTCTTTCGTCACTATGCGAATAAAAATGTCATGACCTAAAAGTCCTCTATATAATAAACAGGTGTCATGAAAATCTAACTTGAACTTTTAATTGCACCATATATTCCCAGTGCCTGTGCATTTTATTCTCTATGCCTCTGCTGGACTGGTTGTTACGTTGATCATATCTTCAGTTGGACTGGTCACTTGTCAGTGGAGAAAGAGGGTCAAGCAATCAAGTGTGTTAATATTCAAATATAACAATTATATATATTGGAAGTTAATTTCACAGAAAAAAAGAATCCATATTCTTTGCTTTATTTCAGGATATTTTACAGCTACATCGACATCTATATACAATGAGCGTCACAACGAGGCGGTGAGTGGCACACAGGAACATCATAAGATCCGAGCCACCACAAACACACAACTTCTGCTTACTTTATAAACCACTTTACTTTATTAGCAATTGAATAACAGTTTGTGTTTGTGATTCAGGCCACCGGTGTTTATGCACACGCTCCTGATGACAGATCCTACGCCGCTATTCAGAAATCCAGTATCAAGTCAAAGAGCCAATCAGATCCAATCTATCAGAACCTACACTTCAACACTAACCAAGGAGAGGCTATCTATGGCAATATATAAAACAATGCACTCCACTTTCCTCATCCTAGAACAATCAACATGTTCTACATTACAAGCCTGAAACAAGTTATTTGTCTGGACATTTACACCATCTCTGAACAGTACATGGGGAAAAATACTTTTTTTTTTCAAAAACATGTTTCGTCAGCTCCAAATACAATGTTTTTCAGTCCAGTCAGCTGAGAAAATGGTACCAAATGCAATATTTGTTCCACTTAAGAGACTCTCAATATGTTTCCAAGCACCTAATAAATCTAAAAAAAAAAAAAGATTTGAAATAAATTAAATAATGAATCTTCAATCCAATTACTTTCACCCATTATTGGAGTTACAAAAAAAGTGAATTTAAAGTAACCAGATGGTATGGATATACATAAACATCAGATCAACATTCAACAGTTGGGTTCAGCCAATAATAACATTATTTAAACAAGCGTTTAACAACACAAAGTGATAAAATGGGTAAGTTTTGTGATAAATCACAACAGGTTAGCTACTGAGAGGATAAGTAAAATAAGCTAGGTAATGATCCACAACCAAACAGCAGCAGCAGCAATGAACATCAACAACAAACAAAGCAAACCAGCAGAAAACATGCCTTCCTTCAGCGGAGATCTTTACCTTGAACAATCCCAACCGAGCAGTGATCAGAAGAGGTGAGAGCCCTCACCTGGCTTTACCTGCAGAGAAGAAGGAGGTAGAAAAATTACCACTACTGCCACCTAGCGGCAGAGGTGTAAAAAGTAGAAGTAGAAATCCTGCCATGTGTTTTTTCCAGCCATGAACTGATGGACGGTTGATTTCAACTGACTTCTGTCTCCTGACTGAAAACTGCTAATAGGGGAGAGCGCTTTTTGGTTTTGGCTCAATTAATTAAAAAATAATTGGGTTAGAATATTTTTTTTTTCCACAAGCAACATACACATCTCTGCTACAAATGAAGACTTAAAGTTTTTTTTCTAGGACCTACCGTTTTCGTACAGTTGCACTGAAAGTGACAGAAGTGCAAATGTTACAACTTACCCCATATGCGGGGTTAATTATAATACAGTAGACAGAGGGGTTAGTTGTAACACTTGTGTGTAACACACATAATTCAGTAATATTTTATCTGTATAGTTTGATATTATTTGTGCATCTGTATAGACAAATATCCATACATCCATCCCTCATCCAATCATCCTTCTATTATGGATCAATATCATGGATAGAGACATAGAAAAGAGCTGCACAGTTTTGCAATAAATAATAATAAATAAAATCACAAAATACTATAATTGCAATTGAATTAGATTTGTGTGTGGCAGCTGCATGTAAAATTATTATTATTAATAATAATAACAGTAATAATAATAATAAAAATGGGCTTAAAATAAAGATTTTAAGGGTTTATTGCATTAAAAACAGGCCATATTTTTAATAAATAAACAAGTGATCAAAGCATAGTAAATTAAATTTTAAACATTTTAAATTCCAACATTGTTTGTGAAAGTCCAACAAAGTTAAATTTATAAATAATAGTCAAACCTGAAAAGTTGTGTGGCTCCGTTTTCATTTGATTATCGTTGTACACTTGGCGGCTTGTTTGTAACACTGTGTTACAACGAACCACTCTGTGTATTACATATTTTAAGCCTAGCTAACAGTCGCTAGGAATTGCGGACATGTTTCAAAACGGTGCTATGTTTGAGCAAACAAGACAGTGATTAAGGCAATATAAAGTTAGATTTGGAAACGTATACACCCAACTCAGAAACCGAAAAAAAACTATGATGAAAAAATTTACTTTCATGGTGTCAAAACACTCTTTTTCCAGTATCTTCACGAAATATTATCAAAACTTTCGGCAAATTCGCGGGAGACCGCGTCTTCTGGCAGCAAGAGAAAAATAGCGTAAACACAACCTGTGTGTCCCTGAGAAACTATGTAAACGGTCCGTTTTACATTTAACCCTGCGTTAGGTTGCGCCCTGCGCTCCCCTAAGCAAATTCAGGTGATTGGAACAAAATACTGAGGAGGACTTTTACTTTCTGAACATGAACTTTACTCCTCTGATGAGAACAGAAAAAGAAACGAACAGAAACACAAGAACTACAACTGACTTCAGACACGGTCTTGAAAAGACAGAAAAGAAGACATTAAAACTGAAGATCTCAGCAGAGGAGGATTAAACAACTCCAAAAACAGCATTACCAGCTTCACTTATTACTAACCAGACTGACTTTATTTCTGTTAAACTTCTACAGAAGATTTTATTGAGAATTAACAGAGGTTTCATTTAAAGTTACTATAACAGTTAGGCTATTAGTAGGGATGAGCGAGTACAGCATTATCTGTATCTGTATCTGTATCTGTCTAACCATATGAATGATCTGTCTCTGTATCTGTACTCAGACTGGGACGGGCCTAAACCCGGAAGAGGGTCAGGTAGTCTTGAAATGCTTTAACCAGTATGTTATTTTAAGCAATTGATATGGGTTGATCAGAAATTGTTATATTTATTGCTGATAAGAAAACTATTTACATGACAGCGTCAGCATTGAGCTTCAGATCAATGGTTTTGATCACGATAACAAACGAACTGCAGAACAAGTTTTGCAACAATGAATACATGTGGTTGCAAGTAAAATGTAATGAACAAGAGTTTTCATCTCAACTAGGGCTGGGTGATATGGACCAAAAGTCATATAGGCTGAATTTTGATATACAAAATATATCCCGAAATATTTTTTCTGCAAAGTGAGAGCAAATGTTCGGTCAAAGCCAAATATGACATGTCACAAGTAGTTTTATTGAAACATGAACATTTGCTAAATCAAATGAATAAATAATAAAAAGGTTTCTTCACCTTAGGCCTGCATGATTATGACAAAAATCTTAATTGCAGATTATTCCGTTGTAATTGTAATTGTGATTTATTAATTGGTTTATTTATTTTGTTAATACAACGTTGGCATGAGCCATTACAGTCATTTAAAAAATATATATATAAAAAATAACTCAAAGAAAAATAGGGGCATTAAGGGGTTAATATAGACATGACAGTTACCTTGGTGAATACACAATACTAACAAGAACTGTTAATGAAACATGGAAACTGCTCCTGGTGAATAGAATTCAAATCGTACCTGCATTGCTTTTATTTTGTGTAATTTACAACTTACACAGCAAAATCCCCAGTGTTACACTCTGAGCTGAGTGTTAAATGAACACTGAGGCAGTGTTAAAGTTAATGAGATATTTAAGTGAATAATTGAGTGATGATTGAGCATTATTGAAGACACCTGATGATAACAAGCCGAATCACCGAAGGAGAAAAACGGAATTGGTATGTTATCATTATGGTGATCAGTGTTTGCTTTAGTTGGGCTCTTGACCCTTAAGTCATTAACTTCAGATTTTTGTTTGGCTGCTGTAACTGAGTTACAACAGCCAGCTGAACAAAGAGAAAGGTAGTTTGATGGTGTTTGCTGATTTTTAACATTATCATTAGTTTGCAATCATTTAACCAGAGTAGAACCCAAAATCTGAGTTAAATTTACTTTATTGATTATAGCAGCACCATCCGTGAAAATCATAATATTTGTAACTTTTACAATGCAATCCAAATCTTTTCTGAAAATGCAATCACATACAACGTTTTTTTAAGACATCAAGAATCAGCCTGTGAATCTCAACAATGGTGACAATTATAAAGCCTTTTGCAGTGTATTCTGGATGCCACCAATCAAATCTCATCCATGGCTCCCATCATGCATTGGTGTATAAATAAATAATGAGCTTATGTTCAGAGGTGATCTGTTTGTCACCATTGCTGAGTTTCATACGCTAATTGTTGATGTCTGTGTGTATCATCATAAATTGTTTTGGTTTTTTTTTTTTGTTCTCCTGTTTGTTAAAGTCTACTAACTTATTGTTATAAAATTGCTGGATCTCATGATGCAGTTACAGGTTTTGTTTTTTGAAAATAATTTGTCGAAATAATTATTAAATTCAAATACCACAGTGAATCAGTGAGGCTTTTTTTGTAATGATTACAAAACCGTCACCATGCAACCTTCATCACCTGATCCCATTCAATTTTGTTACTGTAAATGTGTTTGACAAACACACTGTCACAGCAGTCAAAAGAGATCAAATATAATAGAGTAAAGAGCATGTCTAATGGAAACACTCATCACTGTTATGGTGACTTCAAATGAAACCGAGTTAAACCTCTGTTAATTCTCAATAAAATCTTCTGTAGAAGACTGACAGAAATAAAGTTAGTCTGGTTAGTAATAAGTGAAGCTGGTAATGCTGTTTGTGGAGTTGTTTAATCCTCCTCTGCTGATATCTTCAGATTTAAAGTCTTCTCCTCAGTTTATTTAATCGAAGACTGTGTCGTCTCTTTTTCTGTTCTCTTCAGAGTGGAAATGTTAATGAAAACAAACACTCATCTCCATAATGGTGACTTTAAATTCCGGTTTTCTCCTGCTTGATGTTGAAGTTATATGGACAAATTATGTTTGTTTAACAAAACCTAGTTATGTGGAACCGGTGGAACCTGTTTACAAAAAAAAGTAAAGTAAAGCCAACACATCATTTTTTTGAGTGATGCAGTTGCTTTTATGTGGATCAACATGCAAATACATACAGTGGTGTGAATAAGTTTGGACACCCATGCTAAAGTTCCCTAAAAAGAGGAATAAAAAATCATCTTTTGGATATTGATCTTAATGCCTCAATTAGAAAAATGAGGAAAACTCCAACCTTTAAGGACACATATTTTCTTTGTGAATGAATAATGTATCATAAATAAATAAATGTTTTTTCCTTAAAATACAGGGTGCATAAGTCAGAACACCCCTATGTTAAATTCCCATAGAGTCAGGCAAATTTTTATTTTTAAAAGCCAGTTATTTCATGGATCCAGGATAATATGCATCCTGATAAAGTTCCCTTGGCCTTTGGAATTAAAATTTCCCCACATCATCACACACCATTCACCACACCTAGAGATTGGCATGGGGTACTTTCCATAAGATCATCTTTCAATGCAAATCAAACAAGCTATTAGGCTAACTGAAGTAAAACCATGCCAATCTCTAGGTGTGGTGGAAGGTGTGTGATGATGTGGGGATATTTTAATCCCAAAGGCCAAGGGAACTTTATCAGGATGCATATTATCCTGGATCCATGAAATAACTGGCTTTAAAATAAAAATCTTCCTGACTGGGAATTTAACATAGGGGTGCCCTGACTTATGCACCCTGTATTTTAAGGAAGAACATTTATTTATTTATGAGACATTATTCATTCACAAAGAAAATTGGTGTCCTTAAAAGGTTAGATTTTTTTCCTATTTTTTTTTTAATTAAGGCATTAAGATCAACATCCAAAAGATGATTTTTTATTCCTCATTTTAGGCAACTTTAGCATGGGTATCCAAACTTATTCACATCACTGTAACATGCAAATAAACATCACTCACCCAGTACTTTTTACCTATTAAAATCCCTGTAAAGGGCCAATACAACCATTATAATGCAGTACTATTTCACCTGCCAAAAAGTGATTAAAGCCTCTACATATTAATTGAAAGGTAATTTCTGCCCTGAAATTAGTCAATTATATTCATGAGGATTAAATTTGACTGATTATAACTCACCTACTACTTTTTACCTATTAAAATCCCTGTAAAGGGCCAATAATGCAGTATTTTACCTGAACAAACAAACGCTCTACCTTGTTTTATTTTAAAGTTTGGACTTTCATCTCTGCGAACCGCTTTAATCCTCTTCTTCCCTACACTCAATTCAGTTGGGAATCCATGAAAACTTAAGTAGGGTTGGCGATGTTGGTTAGATGTACAAAGTGGAACAGAGCAGTGACATCTAGCCATAGTTTCGGCCATTGTTTAACCTGCGTCAGAAGTGGACATGCTGAGAAGTTGACAAATCCCGCCAATGAAACCCGGAAGCGTGATAATCCCCTATTATGATCAGTTCAGAAATCTTCGGGCCAATTACATTGCCAGGGCGGGCTTTATACGATGATGGACAGATGATCTGCAGTTACATGTTTACATAACACGTTATCAAAGTGCACTTGGGTTGAACTGGTTTCCCTCAAAGATGACTGCAGCTGGAGAATTGAGAAGTATAGATTCTGCTATCACGTCTGTTGTAAAAGAAATCGACAGCACATTCATTTTAAAAGATGAACAGAGAACTGCAATCAGTGCATTTTTTGATAGGAAAGACGTGTTTGCCGTCCTTCCTTCGGCAAAAGTTTAATTTATCAGCTGGCTCCGATGGTCGCTAAGAAGATGGGATGCAATGAAAAGCCTGTGGTCGTTGTTTCTCCTTTGGTCGCATTCATGGAGGACCAATTAAAAGAAGCAACACTCATTATTTTACTACTTCTTTCAGTGTGTGTGGTGCAGTTGAGTTCTATTGACAACTATAATGCAATAAAATATAGATACTATAAAGCCCTGTGGAGCAGTATCAGACTCACATTCTGACTACAATTTGAGTATGACGAAGTCAGGCTAAATGTGTGTAACGGCTCAAAGTCAGTAATGGTGCGTTCACACCGGACGCGAATAGCGCATCAGCCGCGAATGATTTCAATGTTAAGTCAATGCAAAGATGCGTAAAAATTCCTGCGGCGCGAATTCCTGGCTCTTTTTATCATCAAAACAAAAATAAATGACAGCTAGATTAGATGGATGAGGGCGAGGGTGATCTTCGCTCCGATGCGGGGCAACAGGTCATCAAACTGGGCGCGGGACAGGCGGAAGTACCGCTGACAGCGGCCGTCATCCAGCGCAGCTCCTGGAGCGAGCAAATGGTGAAACTCGCCAAACGATTGACCTCCGAAGGGTCCGGTGGACACAAATATACGGCGACGATGATCCCCACGCCACTGATCTGCTCTCCAGAGTAAATACAGAGCAGTGACCGTTTCGATGAATGCTCGGTCGACATAAAAAAAATGGCCACCAACAGATTCCGATTCTGACGCGCATCACGCGTGTAAATTTCGCTTCAAATTTTTGTTTTTACGCGCCTCAGTTTTACTCTTGACACGCGAATTAACACAAAGTGGTCAAGCGTCAAACTAGACGCGTCAGGCAGGAATTTTACGCGCTATTCGCGTTCGGTGTGAACGCAGCATAAGTCTTGTGTTTCTCTTTCCTTAAGTGATTCTGCTTGTTAACATCAGGTGTCTTCAATAATGATCAATCATCACTTAATTGATCACTTAATTATCTCATTAACTTCAACACTGCTTCAGTGTTAATTTTAAAACCCTGTAGTTGGACAAATTATGTACTCTGAGGAATAATTTAACATGGGGTATTTTTCTGTGTATTGTGTGGAAAGTTGTATTTGAATTTGAGGAAGGAAAACAGTGGATTTGGGTTAATATTTCCTCATGAGAATGATGAAGAGATAACTTATCCATAAACATGCCAACATACAAATTTTTTCATCAGTCGTGTCGAGTGAGGATCACTGTATATCAGGTTATATCAGGTAAGATCTTCTTTCTGCTCACAATGATTCTCATCACTCTCTTAATGTCTAAACATGTTTTGATGTGTGTGTAGTTACAGGTAAAATTGATTTGTGTGTAGTTATAGTACTACTAATATGAGTTAATACTAAGTTATACTGTAGTTGAGTAATTTGGGCTTTAACCCAGCTAACAGAATTTTGTTATAAGAACGTTTTCTAATTATTCAGTGTTGGTTCTGGGAACGTGAAAAATGTCCAGTTTTCTTGAAGTTATAAGAACGTGTTTTAAAAGGTATAATGTTCCTCAAACGTTCTTTAAACATAATTTTAAATTAAAAATTCAACCATTATAGTAATGTTGATTTCTAACATTCCAAGAACATAAAAATTTTCAATTCCATCAATTCCAGGTTGTTCAATATTATCTAAATTATTTCTTAAAAGTTGTGGGGGGGGGGGGGAAATCTCTCTTTCAGGCAAACACAAACATAGAGATTCAGTGTATGAATCTCAACAATGGTGACAAAAAGAATATTCCTTAGAATATTCAGATCATAATTTATTCATACAATGTATGATGGGAGCTATGAATGAGTTTTAATTGGTGGCACCCAGAATGCACTGCAACGTGCTTTATTATTGTCACCATTGCTGTGAATCACAGGCTGATTATTGATGTCTGTGTGTGCAAACAAAATTTAATTTAACGACTTTTGGTCAGAACAACTTTTAAGAAATCTTTTGGATTGAGTTGAAAAATTGGGATTTTATGCTGTTAAATTACTTGGATATGATAATGACCAATATACATCTATGTCAGAGATTAGGACTAATTGAGGTCAGTGATTCAGGTTCAGCATTCTGTACTCGACTATTGATTAAATGATGATTATTTTTACATCTGCCCCTTTTGCTTTATTTTTTAAAATGACACAATTTGTGTGTTAAAATAACTTATTTATTTACTGTGTTAACTTTGACACAACATGTGTTGTCCCTGAGCACACTCACTACATGTGTTAAAACTGACACAACAATCTCTTTTTAGAGTGTAGGTTTAGGGGCGGGGTCAGGGGTCAGTCATTCGTATGAATTAGCCAATAGCTACCTCGTAGAATGAGAAATTGATCAAGTTCTTTCATCCTTTATTGCATAATGCTCGTCAAAAACTGTTTTAAAATCAAATGCTGTGGAATGTTTTACAGTTGTGTTTGTTTGATTTTTTTATTATTATTGTTTATGTAAATGCAATGTCTAATTTGTATATTCTCTAACTGTAAAGGAAACTCGTCCTGTAAACTGGTTTGTGAATAAACAAAAAAGTGGACTGTCAAAACTGACAATGGCTTTCTTTCATAAAGGTGAGTATCTCCTTGTGTTTAAAGGTTAGCTCTCGTTGCTCCAAAAACCTCATGAGCTGTGAACGGATGATGAATGTAGTTTTCTCAGACTCAATCCAATGCAATTGTCAGTTGTTTTTATTGACTTGTTCTTCATATTTCAGGTTTTATAAAAGCTCATCCTCTCATCTCTGGGATTCTGTGTAAGTCTAAACCATGTTTTTTGCTTTTTGCTGTAAGCTGATGTAATGACCAGTGAAGCCTTGTTCACACTACATGATTTTAAGTCATAGTAAATCATGCATCACTTACATTTTTCTTAATAAAAATTTCTGGAAATATGTGAAATAACTGTGTTTCTGTTAAAAAAAATAAATTATTTTTACGGCATTGCTGCCAGTCCTTTGACCCTTTTTTTTACGATTTTATTTTTTACAGTGCATGTTTATTTGACTGCTTTTTCATTGTGTTCTATATAACATGTTGATTCATTTGTATTCATAATTATTTTTTAGATGTCTTAAGACTGTACTTGGCCACTTCAACTGTAACACCGGTGACGACTGCAGGTAATGTACACTAAAAAAAGTTTTGTCAGTTCAACGAAGAAAATGTACTTCATGTGATTTCATCTACAATAACTGGTTGAAATGTTGAAACTAAATGCATTTATTTTAAGATTACTGATCATAACTGATTTCAACCAACCTAAAAAATGAAGCATAACTCTCAGTAGATATAACCAGATTTCTCCAGAAAATTAAAATTACTTACTATGTATGATATAATCTTTTTTTTTTGTCATGATTAAAGTCTTTTCCCACCTTGATGTAAATGCACTAGAGAGAGAGAGAGAGATGAACACATTTAATTTACATTATTTATTAAACTTTTGTTAGTCCTAATTTTATAATTATTATAGGCCTAATGAAGTTTAATTTTCTAATTGAATACTGTTATAATGTATAATGAACTACTCAGCTTCACACATAAAATAACACTTGATACGAACCGATATGAACATTCTGGACCAAAACACACAGCAGAGAACACAGCACATAAAGAATCAGAATGAAACTTTACCACAACGTCACAGCAGTATAATCCCAAACTTCTCTTGTGTTCCCTTCATTTTACTGACGACTGTTTCTCAAACCTTGAAGTTCAATACAGGATTCACAATACTGCTTGCTCTTGAAAGATGGTGTTCAAAAAGTTGGTGTTGCAACTAAAACAAACAATGATCACCACAATGGTGACTATAAATATCAACATCTAAACTTCTGTTAATTCTCACTAAGATCTTCTGTAGATGTTTGACAAACACGAACTGTCTGTGAGTTGCTATGCAATTACATTGAAATAAATATGAGTTATAATTTAATGCATCCTGAGAGTATTTTTATTTGGTCAAGACACAGTATAAATTATATTTAAATGAGACCATAAATGATGTTGAAAATGTCTACAATGGCCACATTTGACATAGTTTTTAATCTTGTCCAAAAGGTCCATGAGCGTCTATATCAGACGTGCAGCAGAACACGTCAAAAAAAAAAGTAATAAAAACTTTCATTCTGGTTCCTCAGTGAACGTCTTTTCAACGTCCGACTTTTGAGACAAAGATGTTGAAAAGAAATTTTTGGACATCATTTTGCTCAGTAGGTTGTATTGTGTAGGTCTCCTGCTGATTGGTTAACTTGTGTTATCACTGTCTTACAGAAATACTTCTACTGATCAGCTGTGGGCCACTATTATCTAAAACTGTGTCTATTAATACAGATTATCTGTCGTTCTTACTACTTTGAGGAAATATTTGTTTTACCAACGTCTACGTTACATCAGATCATTCACTCTAGAGCTCGGCTACTGTACACTGCATACATTCACTGTTATTGATACAATTTCCACATATTCACCGCAATATATTAGAAAAATACTCTGTAACTAAATTAGTAAAAGTAAAAAACATGCACTTGTTAATGCTGATGGTGAGGAATTAAAGTTGAAACACGCCATAATGTACCTCAAACTGAGTAGTTATTCACTGTGAAACGTCCTGCACATTACGTCCTTGCGAAGGAGGTTCGGGTTGAATAACAGTGTTTCATCATTGGACGCACGCTCACATTAAAGGGGCACTTGGCAAATATTTACACTTAATAAAACCCTTTATAAATCATTTGAATGGTTTAATAACCTGTTCTGGAGAGAATGGTGACTTTCCCCGCTCCCCCCAGCATTCCCAGGTGGAAAACCAACCTTGCAACCAACGTCCTGGTAAGTTGAAAATAGAAGTCTCGTGAGAAGCGAGAACGATCGAGCAAGCGAGAAACACAGAGTGCTTTGTGTTGTCATAGAATTGTCTAATTGCCACATAGCTCTACACAAAAAAGTTGGCCGGCTCCGAAAATAACAATTGCACATAAGCAGCGGTAGAAAGTGGAAGTAAGGTGCCGCAAGTGAGTTTTTTTATGACCTTGTTGTGAAAATCTATATGCCGCACAACTGTAGAGGGCGCTGATGAGAAAACATGCGAAAACAAAAGTGAAAATCATCAAAGAAATGGGAATTTGCATATCATAATTAATAATTGATAATTAATAATTATTCATACAGATTTGGATCAGACCAGTCTCACATATTAATAAATCTCCCATTTAGTAAGGCTTATTAATTTTGCCCATATGCATACATGTGCATCCCCGCAATTAATCACAAATTAATTGTTATTAATTGCAAGGACCACGTTTTACAACCGGGCAAAATAAAATAGCTCAATTAAGTTATAGAGTTTGTGAAAACGAATTCTGTGGCAACAAGAATCTGCCTTCCTGCTCTATAAACAAATACCCTTTTAGGTATGTTTAGTTCTGTAAAGCGTGCAGCTTCTTGGACGACATTTCATTGACTAGTATTATGAGCAAGACAACGATTCAGTCAAAATGAGCATAACTGTATTTAATAAAGCAACTACTTAAGCATTTACCACGTTACAATGATACATGTATTTACAAACATTAAAACATAAACTAAGATGACGCAGGGCGTTTAGACAATGGGTACGCGTAAGTGAGTTGGAGAGAGAGAGAGAGTAAGAGAGAGTGAGTTGTAGAGAAAGGGAGAGTTACATTCACCAAAACAGTCAGTTAACCTTTCTGAACACCACGAAAACACTTTCTTAATGCTTCTTAGAAGCTCTAAAAGAAGGTATACTTGCTGAGCATATTTGGTCTGCGTGAGTCGCGGGCTCGTTGCTCGGCCCGTTCGGGCCGTGTGTCGACTGGAGGTGCTGTCCTGCGTGCGCGCGTCACGTGGAGCGCGGCCACATGTTCCCTTTCGTCCTGGGAACTCCGACGTGTCGTCGGGGAGTTCCCTGACGAATTGATATCACGCTAAGGAGCCTTATTACCTCTGATAGAATTAAAAACGAGCCAATAACAATTGGCATGAAATCTTTGCATTCCGCGAGCCGCCTACAAACGCGGATATAAAAGCGGAAGTAAAACATTGCATTTTTGCTTCGGAGCCTCTCAGAGCTTACCTGCTGTTCTGAAGTTTGGAATGAGCCTGGAGAAGAAACTCAAGTGCAGCACGCTCGTCTCAAGTGCAGCACGCGGTTGCAGTTTCTGGCGGTGTCTGCAGCGGAGATCCCTCGGCGCTTCGGCACTGGACAGCAGTTTCTTTTTTATTTTCCTTTACTGAAAGAGCTCCACGGTGTGTTCGCGTCCTTTTCAGGATGTCGACTCGCCTGTGCGTTTCTGGATGCTGTCGACTTCTCCCTCAGGCTGATGGCCACAAACACTGCTTCACAAGTCTGGGCTTAGCACACGCTGAAGCGGCGTTTGTGGATGAGTCATGTTCTCATTGTGGGAATATGACTCTTGCGATGCTACGTTCGAGACTGATTTCCCTGAAACATGGAGAATCTCTGATTTAGTTCGTCTGCCGGTTCAGTTCTGCAGACAGCTACTTCGGTGATTCCTGTTGGTGAGCGGATGAGGATTACTCTGAGAAACGCGACAGGTGAAAGATCCTGTTAGGCGCCTCACGCCTCTAGTTGCATGCTGCCATCGGCGCTTTCGGTCGAGCGGCCGGAGCCCCCTCGGGCGGTTCCGGTTGTCTCTTTCGGCGCCACCTGAGGATCACATGTCGATCGCAGCATCAGAGGAAGAGCGGTCTTCTGGCGAAGACTCTGCGGTGCTGCCCCCTTCGGGTGTGGTGGCGTCGGTGGAGCCTGACCCGGAAATGGCGGTTATGCTCGAGCGGGCGGCCACGAATGTCGGCTTGCGTGGAATCCTCCACCGGGTCCCGAACCTTCGCAGCTAGATGATTGGTGTCGCGGAGCGGGTCGTGCTGTTGCCCCACGGCCTGCTCCAGTCCCTTTCTTTCCCGAAGTGCATGAGGAGTTGAGGAAGTCTTGGTCGGCGCCACTGGCACTCAGACGGGGACAACCTTGCTCCTCCTTCCTCACCATCCTGGATAGCGGAGCGGCGCATGGGTACGAGGGAATCCCCCCAGTGGAGTGGTCTGTCGCGATGCAGCTGTGTCCGAAAACCGCTTCCTCCTGGGGGGGGTGTCCCTTCACTCCCTCCCGTGCCTGTAGGTTTTCCTCTGGGCTGACCAGGGATGCCTACAGTGCGTGTGGGGATGCCACCTCTGCCCTGCACGCCATGGCGCTTTTGCAAGTACACCAGGCAAATGCGCTCGATGACGTGCAGGCGGGTGGTCACAGACCCAGCTCTGCTGCAGGAGCTGCATGTGGCGATGGACTCTCCGAGTGACGAAAGTCACCGCACGTTTGCTGGGTCGGGCGATGTCCACGTTGGTGGTCCAGGAGCGCCAACTTTGGCTGACCCTGGCAGATATGAAGGAAGCGGAGAAGAACAAACTTCTCAACTTCCCCGTATATCCCAAGGCGGCCTCTTCGGCGACGCGGTGGAGAACTTGGCCCAGGAGTTCTCCATCGCCCAGAAAAAGTCGGAGGCTATATGGCATGTCCTGCACTGGAGGCAGACCCTTCTCCTGTTGCTGTACAAGCCCCGACTGCTTCCCGTTGCCGAGGTCGCCCCTTGGCGCCAGCTCCTCCAGCGCAGACCACCAACCCTGGAGCAAGAAAGCGTCCCCAAGCCCCTCCCATAAAGGGGGGAGGGAAGCATTCCTGAGACGGGGCGACCTGGTGGAGCGATGGGAGGCTGCTCAGGAGGGTGCCTCTCCGGGGGAGGGCCGGGCGGAGAATCTTTTTTTCAGTTATGTTTCTGTTCCCAAAAGTTTCAATAAAAGAGCAGTTTCCTTTTCCTCCACTGGGTCATCTTCGGTCGAGACTGATAGGCACACAATCTCCTCCACCCAAGAGGGTCAGAACGGCAGTGGATGCTGTCTCCGAGCAGCATCACTCTCGTTCCCCTCTTCCCAGTCTGCAGATAGCAGCAACGCTTCCTCGGTTGCGTCGCTCCGGTCAGCGACTGGGTCCGGAGGGGCGGAGACCAGCTCACGAGGAGGCAGGGCCTCGTGCTGCATCTCTTCCCCTCCCCTCGCCACGGGGCGGCCTGCAGCAGAAAGCCAACGGGCTCCCTCTGCCATCTGCCCCCTGGTGGAAGCAGGTTGCTGGCGAACTTCACACCCAGACCCCGCTTCCAGTGGCTACATTGCCACTGGAGCTGGGTCCCTTGCCTTCCACCTCGCTGCGTCTCCGCGGGTACGCTGGTGGTTTGGATGGGCTCGTTGGGTCGGTACCTGGAAGCCTGGCTAGCGCTTCCGGGTCCGTCCCAATGGCTCATCAGCAACATTCGGTTCGGCTATGCAATTCAGTTTGCACGCCGGCCTCCCAGGTTCAGGGGCGTTCACTTCACCCGTGTGTGGTCAGTGGACGCCCCTGTCCTGTGGAAAGCAATCGATGTCCTGCTGGCGAAGGACGCGATCGAGCCGGTCCCTCCTGCCGAGATGAGGTCCGGGTTCTACAGCACCTACTTCATTGTACCCAAGAAAGGCGGTGGATTACGGCCAATCCTGGACCTGCGAGTTTTGAATTGGGCCCGCACAAACTCCCGTTCAAAATGCTCACGCAGAAGCGCATTTTCGAGTGCATCCGTCCTCAGGACTGGTTTGTAGCGATCGACCTAAAGAACGCTTACTTTCACGTCTTGATTCTTCCTCGATACAGACCGTTTCTACGGTTTGTGTTCGAGGGTTGAGCGTATCAGTACAAAGTCCTACCCTTCGGGCTGGCCGTCACCCCGACTCTTCACAAAAGTCGCGGAGGCGGCCGTTGTTCCCATGAGAGAACAAGGCATTCGCACATTCTCGCGATATGTGTTGTGCGATCACAGGGACATGGTGCTACGGCACCTCAGCCGGTTGGGGCTTCAGGTCAACTGGGACAAGAGCAAACTTTCCCCCGTGCAGAGGATCTTTTATCTCGGTATGGAGTTGGACTCGGTCGCCCAGACGGCGTGCCTCACGGAGGAATGCGTCCAATCAGTGCTCACCTGGCTCAGGTCCTTTTGAGGCAGGACAGTGGTTCCACTGAAACAATTTCAGAGGCTCCTGGGCCATATGGCAGCCGCAGCCGCAGTAACACCGCTCGGCCTGTTACATATGAGACCGCTCCAGCTCTGGCTTCACGATCCGAGTCCCGAGGTGGGCATGGCAGAGCGGCACGTTCAGGGTCAAAGTAACCCCGCACTGTCGCCAAACCTTCTCCCCATGGTCGGATCCTGCATTCGGGCCGGAGTGCCCCTAGTCCAGGTTTCCAGGCATGCTGTGGTTTTCAAAGATGATTCTGCCATGGGGTGGGGGGCCACGTACAAAGGGCATGCAGTCTGCAAGGGCCCCAGCTGCATTGGCATATCAACTGCCTGGAGTTCAAGCAGTATGCTTGGCTTTGAGCCACCTCAAGGGGTTTCTCAAAGACAAGCACATATTGGTCCGTACGGACAGCACTGCGACCGTTGCGTATATCAACCGCCAAGGTAGTCTACGCTCCCGCTGCATGTTGCGACTCGCCTCCCACCTCCTCCTATGGAGTCAGAAGCATCTGAGGTCACTTTGTGCCACTCATGTTCCAGGGGAGCTCAACCGTGTGGCAGACGAGCTTTTACGGTTGCCTCCACTGCCAGGAGAATGGCGACTCGCCATACCCCCTGGGCTAGTACATATGTGTATTCCAGGCCTTCATCAGGCGGCTGACTTCTGCAGCGTTCCCTTCCCCTTTCTTCGGGTTGGGCACGCTTTCCCAGTGTTATCCAAATGTCCTCTGATTGGGTCTTGCGGAACAGCAGTGTGACTCCCTAGCTAGCTACCATGATTTCTGAAACTGCGTGGGTAGCGTCGCTGGGCGCTGGAAGTGGCCAGCACCATGGCGTTTTATTAGGGATCCCAATTCGTCAGGGAACTCCCCGACAACACGTCGGAGTTCCCAGGATGAAAGGGAACGTCTCGGTTATATATGCAACCCTCGTTCCCTGAGTACAGGGAACGGAGACGTGTCGTCCCTTCGCCATGTTGCTGTACCTTCGCGGAGGGCTGGACTCTGTTTGGCTCCTCAGCGAAAAGCGTCTATGCAATGTTTTACTTCTTTACTTTTATATCCGCATTTGTAGGTGGCTCGCAGAATGCAAAGCTTGCATGCAAATTGTTATTGGCTCGTTTTAATTCTATCAGAGGTAATAAGGCTCTCTAGCGTGATCCCAATTCGTCAGGGAACTCCCCGACGACACGTCTCCGTTCCCTGTACTTAGGGAACGAGGGTTACATACGTAACCGAGATGTTTTTTTCAGAAACTTGATCATTTCTAAATATATTTTCACTACATCTAATCTGTCAGACCCCTGCAACAACTACACTGTGCTGGACAATACATGGAGATCCATCAGTAATGGACCTGGCTCCTACTGTGACCGGCCTGTCTCCTGGAGCGGCTGGTATCGTCTCTTCATTAACAGCATGAGCGCTCATATCCCAGACACGTGTGTTCCTTATCATGGTAGATGTGGCACTGATTATGCACTGTGGATCCGTGGTGGACACCCAAAAGTAACAGATGGAGTCGTCACTCGAGATGTCTGCAGTTACGATAACAATTTCTGCTGCTTTTACGGGTCTTTTCCCATTAAAGTCAAAGCCTGTCCAGGAGATTATTATGTCTATGAGTTGGTTAGACCAACTTTCTGCAATCTTGCATACTGTGCAGGTAATTATATTCACATGAGCTCTTTCTACACATTCATGATATTTGTGTTTCTGTTGATTAATCATTATTCATCCAAACTTTCAGACACTGGCAGCATTAACACCAGCCCTACAACTGTCACACCAGTGACCATCTCACCTGGTAATGTAACACACTGTGTCTCTATTGGCTTATTTCCTGAATGTTTTCTAATGTATGTAGTCTACAGATCAGGGCTGTATTTCCCAAAAGCATCATCATAAGTCTGAGTTGATGGCAGAGCAGCGGACACCAATGGCCTCTATGATCAACTAAGGCTTACGATGCTTTTAGGAAACACCGCTCTGTACCATTGGATAGATGTGTGCTTGTGTCAGAAGAATAAAATATTCACTGCATGACTATAATTCAATAAAAACATCAGCTGTTGTTGCCAGTACTTTACTATAGAAAATACAGTAGCAACATATTGTTTCCTCCAGTTTATTTTTGTTAATCCATTGCTACAGTGGATTTCTCAGGGTCAGACACATTATTTTATCTAGCGAGTGCAGAGGTGTATAAAGTAGAAGTAGAGAAATAGTAGAAATCCTACCATGTGTTTATTCCAGCCATGAACTGATTGACAGTTGATTTCAGCTGATTTCTGTCTCCTGACTGAAAAACCGCTAATAAGCAAATCCAGGTGATTGGAACAAAATACTTAGGACTTTTACTTTCTGAACCTGGACTTTACTCTTCTGAAGACAACAGAAAAAGAGATGAGCAGAAACACAAGAACTACAACTGACTTCAGACACGGCCTTCTGTAAAAACATTGCTCATTATTTATGAGTCCACACTCAGAGACTGTTAAATGAACACTGAAGCAGTGCTAAAGTTAATGAGATGATTAACTGAGTGATAATTGAGCCTTATCGAAGACAACTGATGTTAACAAGCAGAGTCACTGAAGGAAAAAAACGTAATTGGTATGTTACCATTATGGAGATCGGTGTTTGCTTTAGTTGGGCTCTTGACCCTTAAATCATTCACTTCAGATTTTTGTTTGGCTGCTGTCCCTGAGTTACAACAGCCAGATGAACAAAGAGAAAAGGGTGCTTGATGGTGTTGGCTGTTTTTTAACATTATTATTATTGTTATTTTGTAGAGTTGTGACGTTCGTGAACGAACCGATTCTTTTGAACGGCTCATAAACATGAACTATGGGAGCCGAGTCGCGGCTGGAGGGGAGCCATTTTTTCTGTCGTTCTTTTTTTCCTATGCGTGTTTTACACAGATGCACACAAATTAGCTCCTTATTTAAAGGGTAAAGGGCGCACCCAGCGCAGGGGTGATAGTTGTGCACGCGCGTGCATCTTTGACTCTTACATTATCTTGTATAACCCTACGTGCCTATGTCATTGGGTAGGAGCGGAGCCAAAACTTTACATTGCATTTTGTGTTCATGTTCATGTTATTGTATCTACAGTATATATTTACAACTTTAAATATTTTTTGTTTTTTATCAAAATGTTCTTGTATGAGTAACATAAGTCAACAGCTTTACACACACACACACACTTTGTACTAAAGGTAAATCCAAAATAGTGATGTCACTTTCTAAGCAGAGGAATGTTGTGCAACCCTATGGAATATAGTCCACACATGACAAATGAGGTAATAATCAATATTTCAGAATAATTCAAACTCAGATATTGATTTGTGATATCTGAGTTTGAATTATTTGACTTCATTCCTCCCAGTGATTATACTAAATATTTAAAAAGAGCCAAAAGAGCCATTCTTTTGAACGGCTCTTTGAAAGGAGCGGATCGCCAAGATCCGGATCCCCTCAAAGAGCCATAAATCCCATTACTATTATTTTGCAATCATTTAACCTGAGTAGAACTCAATTTCTGTGTTAAATTTACTTTATTGGTTATAGCAGCACCGTCCTTGAAAATCATAATATTTTTCACTTTTGCAATGTAATCCAAATCTTTTCTGAAAATTTAAATCACATAGTTTTTTTTAAGACATCAAGAATCACCCTGTGAATCTCAACAATGGTGACAATTATAAAGCATTTTGCAGTTTATTCTGGGTGCCACCAATCAAATCTCATGCATGGCTCCCATCATGCATTGCTATATAAATAAATAATGAGCTTATGTCCAGAGGTCATCTTTTTGTCACCATTGTTGAGATTCAAACGCTGATTGTTGATGTCTGTGTGTATCATAATAAATTGCCTTTTTTGTTCTCATGTTTGTTAAAGTCTACTAACTTATTGTTATAAAATTGCTGGATCCCAATATGCAGTTACAGATTTTGTTTTTTGAAAATAAATTTGTCAGAATAATTATTAAATTCAAATACCTCAGTGAATCAGGCTTTTTTGTGATGATTACAAAACCATCACCAGGTAACCTGATCCTATTCAATTTTGTTACTGTAAATTACAAACACACTGTCACAGCGGTCAAAAAAGATCAAATATAATCGAGTAAAGAGCCTGGCGAATGGAAACACTAATCACTGTTATGGTGACTTCAAATGAAACGCAGAGTTAAACCTCTGTTAATTCTCAATAAAATCTTCTGTAGAAGTCTGACGGAAATAAAGTCAGTCTGGTTAGTAATAAGTGAAGTTGGTAATGCTGTTTGTGGAGTTGTTTAATCCTCCTCTGCTGAGATCTTCAGATTTAATGTCTTCTCATCAGTTTCTTTCATCTAAGACTGTGTCTTCTCTTTTTCTGTTCTCTTCAGAGGAGTAAAGTCCAGGGGCCTGATGTATAAACGTTGCGTACGCTCAAAATGGGCATAGAAATAGGCGTACGCATTTTTCCACCCACATATCGGGATTTATAAAAACTAAACTTGGCGTAAATAAGTGCGCACCGTAAGGATGCTCTTGACCGTGCGTACGTACTCTTTTAGAAGAGTAGGCTATGTGTTTTGGCAACACCGATGGTGAGCTGGAGTCAAATGTCTTTTTGCTCAATATTAGACAGAGAATCTAAAGAAAATTATACATTTACAGAAATATAATTCAAATATAATTTCACAAACCTATCATCACTTGATCCATCCCTTCTTAAATGACCACACCAGCACGCGAGTTGGGCCGTTTAGTGAAAATGACGCACATAGCCTATAATCTAACAGCAGATGCAGTAAAACCGTAAATCTTCATTATTAGTCCAAATCATAAATAGAGTGCATGTTCTCTATAACAGTTTAAATAAATAGCCTAAAATAATGATTTAAACTATGTTTTACTTCTGATATAAACATTTATTAAATATGACATTCTCATTAATGAAGTTAAACACTTAAACTACATGAAATCATTACTGAGAAGTTACAAAGAAAATATATTCAATAATTAGAAATAAAAAACTCTCTCTGAAATGTATTTAACATTATTTGATAGGCCTATATTCATTCAAAAACAAGGCAAGGATATAGGCTACTAAAAAAAATATGTTTGTAATAATGTGACGGCACATCCGCATTTCATATTTTACTAACCTCTTGTACCGTTAAACTTGGTATCACGTGGATGCAGGTTCTGGCGTACAAACGGTTTTATAAATCTGAAAAATTTTGTGCATACGCAAATTCTGCCTTATGTACGTACGCACACTTTAAGGATGAAATCTACGCAAATGATTTGAAAAAGAGGCCCCAGGTTCAGAAAGTAAAAGTCCGCCTCAGTATTTTGTTCCAATCACCTGGATGTGGTTATTATAGCAGTTTTTCAGCCAGGAGACAGAAATCAGCTGAAATAAACTGTCAATCTGTTCATGGCTTGAATAAACACATAGCAGGATTTCTACTTTCTACTTCTACTTTATACAACTCTGAGCGTGTGTATCAGCATTATATAAATAAATGTCTATTTTATTATAAACCATAAAGCTTCCTAGCTAACAAAGTTTAGTTACAAGAATGTTCTCCAAATATTCAATGTTGGTTCTGTGAACGTAAAAAGCGGAGAACACACACACACACACACACACACACACACACACAGAGGAGAACTCACAGGAGAGGTCACACAGGTCACACAGGTCATTTCTAACATGGAAATAAAATCTTTTATTAATAATAATAATAATATGTAAATGATTATACTGGTATGTAACATGTTTACTTCCAATAAAAAGGATTTTTTTAAGATGTTTTGATGTTTAAATAATACTATAAGTGCATTTGAAAAAATATTGTGGATCGAAATGAATCGCTCTGAATTAGCAAAAGAAGAAGAAAAAGCTGCAATTTTGGTTACGTTTTGTAATAAAACATGTTTTTCAGAAACTTGTTAATTTCTTAATATATTTTCACTACATCTAATCTTTCAGACCCCTGCAACAACTACACTGAGCTGGACAATCCATGGAGAGCCATCAATAATACATATGCTTCAGTCTACATGTGTGACCAGTCTGTCTCCTGGAGCGGCTGGTATCGTCTCTTCATTAACAACACTAGCGCTCATATCTCAGACACGTGTGTTGCGAGGTACAGCTGTGGCACTAATGTCGCACTGTGGATCCGTGGTGGACACCCAACAGTAACAGATGGAGTCGTCACTCGAGATGTCTGCGGTCAAGCTGACAATTACTGCTGCCTTATCGGGTCTTTTCCCATTAAAGTCAAAGCCTGTCCAGGAGATTATTATGTCTATGAGCTGGTCAGACCAACTATCTGTCCTTCAGCATACTGTGCAGGTAATTATATTGACATAGGGCTGGGCGATATATCGCACGATATTGTTATGCGCATCTAATCAGTAATGCCGGTTCATTGATAAGTAGTAAATCACCTTCACCTGATTTCAGATGGAAGATATGATGCAGATATGAGTGTTAAATTAACACTCCAGAGTGTTAAAGTTAATGAGATAATTAAGTGATTTATTTAGTGATGATTGAGCATTATTGAAGACACCTGATGTTAACAAGCAGAATCACTAAAGGAGAAAATCGCAAATTGTAAGCCACAGTTATGGTGATCAGTGTTTTCTTTAGTTGGACTCTTGACCCTTATTGCTTTCCGTTTACTTTTTGTTTGTCTGCTGTTATTGATTTATAACAGTCAAATGAACTAAGACAAGTGTGATCTGATAAGTGTTAATCATGTTTTGACATAATCATGCTGTGATTTGAAAAGTGAAACTTATTCAGATTTGGTTGAACTTGTTAACAACAGCTTTGTGATTAAACAGTATATGATGATCCATATTTTTCTTATAATCCAAAACATTTAATAAAACTTGTTCTGATCAAATCACTTTCAGATGAGTTTATTCAGAAACACAGACATCAATAATCAGCCTGTGAATCTCAACCATGGTGACAATAATAATCCTTGTTGCCACCAGTCACAACTCATTAATGACTCCCATCATGCATTGCGGTATGAATAAATTATGATCTGTATAGTCTATGTAATTTACTTTTCCTAATTGAATATTCTGCTCGTCACCATCGTTGAGAAGCATTGACTAAATCTTGACTTCAGTGTGTGCCTAAAAGAAGATTTTTTAACAACTTTTAAGAAATCCTTTATATTATATTTATGTAGATTCAGTTATATATTCTAATAGAATAAATCACAAACATAAAGTTCAAACAAAGTTTGTCATAATATAACCAACATCAATAGAAAATGTTTTTCTTTGTTCATCTGGCAGTTATAACTCAGATACAACAGCCGACCAAAATCTGAAGGCAATAAAATAAGGTTCAAGAGCCCAACTAAAGCAAACACTGATCTCCATAATGGTGGCTTACAATTTGTGATTTTCTCCTTCAGTGATTCTGCTTGTTATCATCAGGTGTCTTTAATAATGCTCAATCATCACTAAATTAATCACTTAATTATCTCATTAACTTTAACACTCTTGAGTGTTATTTTAACACTCATATCTGCATCATATCGTCCATCTGAAAGCAGGTGAAGGTGATTTACTACTAATCAATGAACCGGCTTTAATGAAGAGATGTGCATAACAATATCATGCGATATATCGCCCAGCCCTGTTTCAAATACAAATTAAAGTCCCTCAAAGTATTTAATTACAAATGACAAATTAATGTATTTGAAATACTTATTTAATTACTTTTGAGTATTTTGTAATTCAAATACTGCCTATCTCTGATTATCGTTGGCAATATGTCCTCTATATTAATGCGATATGGCTCAGCTTGTCAGTGATCTACGGCTCTTTGTAGTAAATGCCGCTCCATCTGAAAGCAGGTGAAGGTGATTTACTACTAATTAAGGAACCGGCTTTACTGACAAGATGCGCATTACAATATCATGCGATATATCGCCCAGCCCTATATTCACATGAGCTCTTTCTACACATTCATGATATTTGTGTTTCTGTTGATTAATCATTATTCATCCAAACTTTCAGACACTGGCAGCATTAACACCAGCTCTACAACTGTCACACCAGTGACCATCTCACCTGGTAATGTAACACACTGTGTCTCTATTGGCTTATTTCCTGAATGTTTTCTAATGTATGTAGGCTACAGATCAGGGCCCGATTCCCCGATAACGCTCACTCTTAGCGCGGTAAGAAGACTCAAAAAGATACATCTTACCAAAGTTGTTTATGTTCCTACGTGTGTTCCTTGAAGTGTCCCTTAGGAAGCTTCTTAACTCGCTCCTCTTACGTTCGACGTTACAAAGGCGCTGTCCCAAGTGAAGGTGCTGAATTAGTTGGCATCGATTGCTCAGGAACGATTGCACTTCACGCAAAGGTGCATTACAGCATTAAGAAAGATAACACGTTCTATCTAAATGAAACATTCCTCAAATTATTCCATTAACATTTATTTTAACATTGCTTAAGTTATCAGTAAAATAGAGCTTATTATAGCTTATTAAGGTTGAGATGACTCCATGTTTAATATACACAGATTTTGTGGCTCAGATAAAGTCCACTTCTGGTTTATTTCTTTGCTCTTGGCTGACATGTGGCGTTGCTATGGCCTGCTTGTGGCCCAAATCTGGCAAACAGAATTGGGCCACCCAAGGGCCGTCAGTCATTGCTGCATGTGGGCCAGATACGCATCCCACAAGTGCCAGATGTGGGCCGGATCTAGGCCGAAATAATGTTGCTATGTGGGAATTGTGTATCTACATAAAGAGTGTCTGAAATGTGCAGTTGCAGAACATTGCATTGCATACATCATACATGTTTTTTAATAAAACAAAATTAATTTCTGCACACAAGCTGTATATTAAGTGAGATATTTCTTTTAAGATTTGTTGGTCTGACTGAAAATATTTAGATTTTATGTCCATACATGAAATAGAGCAACATCACAACAGTTTAAAGTAAGAAACTTTTTAGAGAAAGAGACCGTTTAAAGAGACTTCCACTCGATCTGGACTCAGTTCAAAATGAATGAAAATATATAAATAGAACTTTCTGAGATTATTTTCTAAAGTTTTGTCTGATTACAGCTGAATTTTCATTCGCAGCAGTATTTTATTATTGTCTTCATGCTGGTTTCTGTCATTTCAGATATAAATATAATGCTGAAAGAAGGATGCACCGTAAGTTGAGTTTCTGAAATTACAGTTTTACAGTTGAACCCATAGATCCTGTCAGTGTCAATGTTTCCATCAATGTGTTTTTGCAAATTTTGGGATATTGCATAAGATTACATTATTGGATAACTGGACAGATACATTTCATCACATACCATTTAGATTTGGTCATTTTTAAAATGATTGTTCTAAAAATTATTTGTTATAATTGTGTAGTCTCTGGAAGAATCATGAGTCATGCACATTCCTTCTAAAACCCAAAGCTTTTAGACTCTGAACTCGTGAATGTAAATCAGGACTCGTGACAATCTAGTTTACCAGCATGGTGCCGACATATCGGGATAAGATCACTTTTCGATACCTTTTATGGGCCCGTGGAGCTCCAGAACACACATTTCCCACCTCTGCACTGTCAGAAAAGGGGGGACAGTAGGAGTCCATTTTTGTCCCCCAAGCTACAATCTACACTAATGTACCCCTAGGGCTTATTATTGGACCTCAAGGTACATAAATGTACCCTTTCTTTTAAAGATTAAGGTATAAAGCAAAAACTCCAGTGTTAAATGAACTCTCCTATGTCCGAGTGCGTTAAAGGTAATGAGATAATTAAGTGAATAATTGAGTGATGATTGACCATTATTGAAGACACTTGATGTTAACAAGCAGATTCACTGAAAGAGAAAATATTTTTTTAAGACACCATTATGGTGATCAGTGTTTGCTTTAGTTAGGCTCTTGACTCTTAAACTGTCAACATTACATTTTGTTTGGCTGTTGAATCTCGGTTGAAACTGTCAGATGAACAAAGAGAAAAAATGATCAAATGGTGTTGGTTATTTTTTGACGTAATCATAATTTGATCTGAATCGCAAATCTCATTTAGAAAGTCAATCCTTTTTGATTAACTCAGACTGTGATTCTACACTAAATTATTTCACATGTTTTCAATTAAACCCAAAATATTTCTTCAAAGATGTTCTGATCAAAAGACTTTGACATTGTATTTTGTTTAGAAACACTGTCATCAATAATCAGCCTGTGAATCTCAACAATGGTGACAATAATAAAACATGTTTCGGTGCATTCCGGGTGCCACCAATCAAAACTCATTTATGGCTCCCTTCATGGATTGCGGTATGAATTAATTATTATTTGTATTGGCTTAGTAATTTCCTTTCCCTATTTGCATATTCTGTTTGTCACCATTGTTGAGATTCATACACCGATTATTGATGTCTGTGTACCTTAAAGAAAGATTTTGTTTCATATAAACAACTTTTTAGAATTTATTTTAGAAAATTCTGAATTTTATGCTGTAGAATCACAGTGATGCTGGAATTAACAATATACATTTAAATGAGTTCAGTGATTCAGGGCAAATTATGATTGCCAAAACACAATCAACAGCACATGATCTACGTTTCTCTTTGTTCATCTGGCAGTTATAACTCGGATACAACAGCCAAACAAAATCTAATGTTAACAGTTTGAGGCCCAACTAAAGCAAACACTGATCACCATAACAGTGTCTTAAAAAAATAGATTTTCTCCTTCTGTGTCTTCAATAATGGTCAATCATCACTCAATTAATAAATTAATTAGCTGATTAATTTTAACACTCTTGAATGTTAATTTAACACTCATATTTTACCCATTAACAGTCTTGAGTCTGGAGCCATGTTTAACACTGGAGTTTTTGCTGTGTACAATATCAAGACAGACTCTGCTAAGCCATTTTGTTTCTTTTTGTAAAAGTTGTTGGTTAAAGGTTTTAATGATACCTTAATTATTTAAGGTACACTTTTACTCATCACATGTTTGAGTAGCCTTGAAATAAAGGAAATAAAAGTTCTGAAAATAAAAGTACAAAATCTGTACCCTGGTGGGTACAGCCCCAGAGACAAGCCATTGATTATTTTGAATTATGATTATTGATCATAAATACCCTAACCTGGGCTGAGATCGTTACAATTGTCACCCATTATCACATACACCCGACATCTAAATAAAAGGAGCGTTTTTTGGAGCCTTTGAGGAACGAGTAATTTTTTTTGCATGAAAAAGAGCCACAATATTTTCTTGTTGAAGCAGCTTCTGTTTTAATTATTGATGGTTTAAGCAAGATTTCAGGAAGTGGTGATTTATTTATTTATTTATTTATTTATTTTTACGTCAATTTGGAACTTTGGATTGGAAATGGTTTACTAGTTCAGAGGGAATAGTGCAATGAAATTTGAAAAATGAATGTGCTGTTTGATTTGTTGTTGCTAGATTTGTGTTGTGTGTCTGATCTAACATCACTGAACCTTCACAGTGACATTCAGTGCAGTAACAATACATTTTTGGTTCTCTGTTAATATTGAAAAACATGATCAAAATCAACAAATAGCTTACCTCTTTCACAATTGTGATTTCAGAGTCAGAACTGTTTCGAAGATCTTCTCGAGCAGATCGAGAACATCACATCTCCAGTGCTCTCTGTAAATGTAAGTCTTCAAGAGAAAAATAATCATATAATTAAATATGTCAGTTATAAACTGTAGATAATATTATGATTGACAAAACAGTGCTGTCTTATTTGCTCTCTTGACATTTACTTTGACACTATTCATCTGATTAATAAATTAGACTGTGACCAACATTTTGACGGGGGCCTTCAACGCTTCAGGGAAGATTTTAGAGTCATCTTCATCATCAGCATCATCATCATCAGTCAGCCCGGCTGAACTCGCCTCCTATGGAAACCTTATCTTAAAAACCAGTGAGAAACTCATCTCAACATTGGTGAAGCCGACAGACACAAGTTACCATGTCAATTTTACTCTTTTAGCTGTAGGTGAGTGGAGAAACTGTTATTAATGATGATGAAACAGACAGATTAAATCCACTGAAGAGAAAAGACATTAAATCTGAAGGATTAAACAACTCCACAAACAGCATTACCAGCTTCACTTATTACTAACCAGACTGACTTTATTTCTGTCTGACTTCTACAGAATATTATTGAGAATTAACAGAGGTTTAACTCTGTTTAATTAAATCATCATAACAGTGATTAGTGTTTCCATTAGTTGGGGTCTTAACTCCTATTGTATGTGTACATTATTTTATTTTATTTATTTATTTTTTTGCCTCCCGTGACAATGTGTGTAAAACATTTGCTTCAGCAAAGAAAGCTAAAGTGGAATGAGATAAGGTGATGATGATTTCCTGTTGATGGATTTCTAATCATCATGACATAGCCTTGAGTTAAACCTCTGTTTTTCTCAATAAAATTCTGTAGAAGTCTGACAGAAATAAAGTCAGTCTGGTTAGTAATAAGTTAAGCTGGTAATGCTGTTTGTGGAGTTGTTTAAACCTCTTCTGCTGAGATCTTCACATATGTAATGTATTTTTTATTTCAGCTGTGCCTGGAAGTCAGTTTTATATCTCGAGAAATCTTTTATGTGTGTGGGTTGTGTATTGAAAAACAAAAAGCATGGAGTTTTGTTTTGACCATGAGAGAGGCAAATGTTACATAGTGTAGGCCTACCTTTAACATAACTGTATTTTTTTAATCAGAGGTTGAAGTCTTCATGATTGGACCACAGGTCACCTTAGATAAAATCCCTCGACTTGACACGACAAATTCTTCTGTGGACATTGATCTTATTGGGATCGCCAAGAACAACGTTGAAAGTATGTGAAATGTTTTAGTTTGATTTAAATAATAATAATAATAATACATTGATTGTTGTCGTAATTGTTGTAGTATTGCACGTAAGCTTCTGTTTCTATCACACAGGATCAGCTGCTGTGGCTTTCATGAGTTATAACACAATGGAGAATCTACTGAAGCCAGACTTCTTCAACACATCAAATGACACGATTAAAACCATGATGTCCACTGTGATCTCAGCTACTCTTCCCAAAACCACCAACACTAAACTCACCAAACCAGTCAACTTCACCCTCAAACACATCAGAGTGAGAGACTGAAATGTGTTTTTGTCCAACCTGAGAACTGATGAACATCTGAAAACATCTAATATTCAGTGTTGTAATATTTTCTGCATGTTCTTTCTTCTTTTTGCAGGAGTTTGACCCCAACGGTTCTCTGTCCTGTGTGTACTGGAATATCAGCGAGTGGATTGTAGATGGTTGTTCTGTTTTAAAGACCAATAGCAGCTACACTGTGTGTTCGTGTGTTCATCTGTCCACATTCGCTCTCATCATGCAAACCAGCCGCCCATCAGAGGTACGAGAACATTTATAGTGAGCATTGAAGAACAGCACAGATTTAGCACTCATGTTCTCTGACATGTTTTCTCAGAGCGACTCTCTGCTGGACCTGTTGAATTTGGTGTGTGTGACCGTGGGGTTGGTGTTCTTCAGTTTGGCCCTGTTGACCTTTGCCCTTTGTCAGTGGAGTCCTGGAATGAATAATGTGGCTCGAATCAACCTCTGCATCAGTCTTCTGTCGGCTCACCTTCTGTTCCTGCTCACACAACAGTTCCTGAGACTCATACGCCGTCATCAGGTGAGAATGATGAAGGAGCTCTACAGCTCAGCACAGTCTCACTGAGAATCATCATAACCGTCTCTCATGATCTCCAGGTGTTGTGTGCCGTGATATCAGGAGTGCTGCACTTCCTCTTTCTCTCCGGCTTTGTGTGGATGTTCATTGAAGCTGTGCTGCTCTTCATCTGTGTGAAGAACCTATCACAGATCAGCTCCAAAAAGAGGGAGGTGCTTCACAGTGGATTCCTGTGTGTGATTGGATATACGGTTGCTCTGGTTGTGGTGGCCGTGTCTGTCGGGCTGTTTCCTGAAGGATACGGCAGTGAACAGTGAGTTGTTATTTTGTAAGTTAATTCGATTAGAAGGGAAAAAAGCAGCTTTGGGAAACAACTACAACTGACTTCCAGTCACATATCAAGACATTACAGCCAATCACCCTGTAGCCCAAGACTGGTTTCCCACTGAAGCTAAGCAGGATTCCTAAGCAGGAAGCAGAAGAAGCAAACAGCATTACCAGCTTCACTTATTACTAACCAGGGGTGCGTTTCCCGAAAGCATTGTTAGCCAACTATGGTCACAAGTTCTGTCGTTGCCAATAGAGTTCAATGGAAATTGCGACCAACTTGCAACCATAGTTGGCTAACGATGGTTTTGGGAAATGCACCCCAGACTGATTTGGAATCTAACAATTGTTGTGAAATTAACACTGCTCAGTGTTTATATGAGTCCACACTCAGAGACTGTTAAATGAGCACTGAAGCAGTGCTAAAGTTAATGAGATGATTAATTGACCAAGTGTCGAGGTGTCCATGAGCAAGACACCTAACCGCAGCTGCTCCCGACGAGCTGGCTGGCGCCTTGCATGGCTGACACCGCCGTCGGTGTATGAATGAGTGTGTGAATGGGTGAATGTGAGGCAAATGTAAAGTGCTTTGGTGGCCATTAGGTCTATGAAGGCGCTATATAAATGCAGTCCATTTACCATTAATTGAGTGATAAATGAACATTATCGAAGACAACTGATGTTAACAAGCAGAATCACTGAAGGAGAAAATCGTAATTGGTATGTTACCATTATAGAGATCAGTGTTTGCTTTAGTTGGGCTCTTGACCCTTAAATCATTAACTATAGATTTTGTTTGGCTGCTGTAACTGAGTTATAACTGTCAGATGTACAGGTGATAAGAGAAAAGGTGATATGATGGTGTTGATTGTGTTTTAACAAATCTAATGGTTGGCCTGAATCACTGAACTCTTTGAGAGAAACATTTCAGAGTCAAGTTTTGTATCCTATGTATTATAGCAGGACTGTTGTTGAAGAGTGTGCATTTTCTAGTCTTTTCTATTAAATCCAACTGAGCAAATCAATTACAAAAAAAACTTATTAAAAGTATTTCAGGTAGGGACATACAGAAATAAATAATTAGCGTATTAATCTCAACAATGGTGACAAAAAGATTACCTCTGAACATAAGCTCATTATTTATTCATACAGCAATGCATGATAGGAGCCATGAATGAGATTTCATTGGTGGTATCCAGAATACACTGCAAAATGCTTTATAATTGTCACCATTGTTGAGAGTCATAGGCTGATTCTTGATGTCTAAAAAAATGTATGCGATTAAATTTCAAGAAATTTTTTCGATTACATTGTTAAAGTCATGAATATTATGATTTTCAAGGACAGTGCTGTTATAATTAATAAAGAAAAATTTACTCTGAAATAATGATAATGTTACAACACAGCGAACACCATAAAATAACTTTTCTCTTTGTTCATCTATCTGTTGTTATTTAGGTAAAACAGCCAAACATAAAATCTAACGCTAATGATTTAAGGGTTAAAAGCTCAACTAAAGCAAACACTGATCTACATAATGGTAACATACTAATTACCAGTTAACATCAGGTGTCTTAGATAATGCTCAATTATCAGTCAATTAATCATCTCAATAACTTCAGCACTGCTTCAGTGTTCATTTAACGGACCCTGAGAGTGGACTCATAACCATTAAACAGTGTTTTAAAAAAAATAGCAAATACCTCAGTGAATCAAATTATTTCATGATTATTATAAAACCATTTACAAGTAACCTTTATAACCTGATCTCACTTAGCTTTAGCAAATGTGTTTGACTAAACACACTGTCACAATGGCCAAAAAGAGAAAAAGATACATTAAAGGGGAAATGAATTAGTCAATCAAGTTTACATGTTTTATAAGATGGAGCTCCACTATAATCAACAATTATATAAGAAACATGTCAAATGTAAACATATATAAAAAAGAAAAAAAAAGTTATATCTTTCGCTGCCGCAGGGTGAATCCATTGTGCAATATTCTAACATGTGACGTCACAGAGTTGGTTGGCTTTAGTTTAACAGACTGAATATATCCCAACAGCAAACTGTTTACATCACTGTGTTTGTATAGTCATTATTAGCTAACAGCTGTAAGCATGAACAAGCTAGTGCTAATTTAATGTTCAGCTAACTTAGTGAAGTTTATTAGTACCAGACAAAAAGACAACGTTGTGTTAACAAACTGCACATGGAAACATTGTTCATAATGTCTGCCATCATATTCATGTCTCTTGTCAACACCATGTAAGTTAGCATGTATTTGTTAAAGGGGAAATGAAACGTCCATGTTTTCGCACTGGTAATGCTACATTAGAAAAAGTGTCTCCGCTCGCCTCTGACATCATTCAGGGAAAACATCACCGCTTCCAACACGTCTACCTCCCGGCACAGCATGGTAAATGTGCGCTAGGGCTGGGCGATATATCACACGATATTGTTATGTGCATCTCATCATTAAAGCCGGTTCCTTGATTAGCAGTAAATCACCTTCACCTGCTTTCAGATGGAGCGGCATTTACTACAAACAGCCGTAGATCACTGACAAGCTGAGCCATATCACGTTAATATAGTGGACGTATTGCCAGCGATAATTAATGCGATATGGCTCAGCTTGTCCTCTTCGTAGACAGTAAAAACTCCAGTGTTGAATTAACACTCCTGGGAGTGTATATGGGTCCACACTCAAGAGTGTTAAAGTTAATGAGATAATTAAGTGATTAAATGAGTGATGATTAAGCATTATTGAAGACACCTGAAGCAGAATCACTGAAGGAGAAAATCTAAAATTGTAAGCAACCGTTATGGCGATCATTGTTTGCTTTAGTTGGGCTCTTGACCCTTATATTATTAACCCTTTAATTAAAACCAACATTTTTTTAAAGTATTATTGACAATTATTTAGTTATCATATTGTGTTTCCTATAAACAGCTGCTGGGTTAAAATGGATAAAGGTTTTATCTGGAGTTTTCTGGGTCCTGTTTGTGTCATACTAGCAGTAAGCACATTTCTTATTTCTCATGATTTTAATTAATATTAAAGGGAAAACAAGGTGATTAATTATTCTTTTGTATTTTTCAGTTAAACACGATTCTCTTCATCACCATCGTCATCAGTCTGATCTCAACTCTCAAAAATCTGAACGCTGAAGTTTCACAGATGAAACAATCCAAGTAACAAACATTATGATTCGAACACTCCATAGGAAAAAAAAGAGTCAATAAATACACATTAACTCTTTCTCTGCAGGATTATGGCATTTAAAACACTGGCTCAGTTTGTGGTTCTTGGTTGCTCCTGGATTCTGGGTTTCTTCACTAGTGACAGGAAGGAGCTGGAGATCCTCTTCCTGATCTTGAACTCCCAGCAGGGCACCTTCATCTTCCTGGCCTATTGTGTCCTCAATAATGAGGTCAGACATCACTCAATTTACCACCATATTCCATGTCACAACATGTAAAAGAATTTAATATAGTTGTTTTCATGCAGGTCCTGTTCTTGTTTTGGCAATACTGTTTTGTGTTTGAGCGCCCCAAGTTGTGTTTTACTGTAACTTCACAAGCTCCAGACACCTGAGCAAAAACGCCAATCTCATTGGTCGGATAGTTTTTGTTAGGGCTGGGCAAAATATTGCATGGCATTGTTATGTGCATCTCATCAGTAAGCCGGTTCTTTGATTGGTAGTAAATCACCTTCACCTGATTTCAGATGGATGATATGATGCAGATATGAGAGTTAAATTAACACTCAAGAGTGTTAAAGTTAATGAGATAATTAAGTGATTAATTAGTGATGATTGAGCATTATTGAAGACACCTGATGATCACAAGCAGAATCACTAAAGGAGAAAATCACAAATTGTAAGCCACCGTTATGACGATCAGTGTTTGGTTTAGTTGGACTCTTGGCCCTTATACCAACACTTTTAATTTTGTTTGTCTGATGTTATTACTTCATAACAGTCTACTGAACAAAGAAAAGTCTGATCTGATAAGTGTTGGTTATGATTCGGCATAATCATGATGTAATCTGAAAATCACAGCTCTGCTGAAACCAACAGCATAAATCACATACATCAAATAAGTTCAAATGATGATTGTCATATAATAACCAAAACCATTACATCACATTTTTTTTCTTTGTTCATCTGGCAGTTATAACTCAGAAAAAAAGCCAAACAAAATCTAAATTTAATAATATAAGGGTCAAGAGCCCAACTAAAGAAAACACTGATCTCCATAACGGTGGCTTACAATTTTAGAATTTCTCCTTGTGATTCTGCTTTAGGTGTCTTCAATAATGCTCAATCATCACTCAATTAATCACTTAATTATCTCATTAACTTTAACACTCTTGAGTGTGGACCCATATACACTCCCAGGAGTGTTAATTTAACACTGGAGTTTTTGTCGTGACGAAGAGCCGTAGTTAACTGACAAGCTGAGCCATATCGCATTATTTATCACTGGCTATACGTCCGCTATATTAACGCGATTTGGCTCAGCTTGTCAGTGATCTACGGCTCTTTGTAGTAAATGCCGCTCCAGCTGAAAGCAGGTGAAGGTGATTTACTACTAATCAAGGAACCGGCTTTACTGATGAGATGCGCATTACAATGTCATGCAATATATCGCCCAGCCCTAGTTTTTGTAGGGAGCGCCCTCTGCTGTCCATAAGGTGCCTCTGCACACCAGCCATTTAAAACCCAGCCTCCAGTATGTGGGCCAAGCCTCCTTATTTGCATATCCTCAATCCTCATATTCCCAATCCTAAATACCAAATTCCCAATCAATCCCTAAATGCCCAATCCTAAATGGCTAAATGACCAAATGCCCAATCCTAAATGGATAAAGGACCAAATGCCCAATCCTAAATGCCAAATTCATTTTTCGTTGAGACTTTTAGTTTCTTATTTAGACTTTTAGCTTTCAATCTTAACCAATAATCCCTCCATACACACTCACATTGCCACCCTTTGTTTAGTCACAAGGCTTTAAAGGGATAGTTCACCCAAAAATGAAAATTAAGTCATTAATTACTCACCCCCATGCTGTACCAACCCCGTAAGACCTTCGTTCATCTTCGGAACCAAAAAAATGAAGATTTGATTAAATTTGAGAGGTGGGTCACTACTACAAAGGCTCCTAAGGGATTGAAACTTGACGGCCCAAAAAGACATTAAAGAAGATGTTTAAATATTCCATGTGACTACAGTGGCTCAACTATAAGTTTATCAAGCGATGACAATACTTTGTGCAGAAAAAAAACGAAAATTACGGCTTTATTTGACTATTGCTTTTCTTTCTTGTAGGCCTGAGAAGAGACTTTAAGAGATTTCCACGACACATGCGCGAGAACTACGTTCTTTTTCTACTACTTTTTGTTCAGTTCTAGCGCATGCGTCGTGGAAATCTCTGTTTAAATATTCATTTTTGGGTGAACTATCCCTTTAAACATTAGCGAATATCGCACGCGAAATTCGTCCCGGTGTGAACAGGCCTTCAGGGGTTAAATTGATGTCATGAAGTCACTCGTCTCATTCTTGTCCAGGTCAGACAGCAGTACAGGAAGTTCTTCAGACGTCTTTACTGTGGACTCAAACAAAACTGAGGACCACGACATCATGATCAGGAAATGAAAGTGCCATTTTTATAGGGGTATTTTATAGGGCTGGGTAATAAATATTGATTTCTCGATATTAATCGATTCTCGAGAATCGAAATCTCAAGAATCGATTAGTCATCCTGTTTCATTTGAATGAATGGAACATTGTATCGCGGCTGCGCGCATCCAAAAAAATTACAATAATCTTTGTCTTTTGTTACTATTGATATGAAACAAAATTTCAATTTTCAAATTACGTCCATTTTCTTTAGAAATTCAAAAACATAAAAAACGTTTTTGCGCTGTCGCGTGAGATCGCTCTGGCGCAGCTCAAGAGAAGCAGCAGCGCTGATCTCTCTTCCGGCTTAATAATACCAGTTACAGCACCAAATAAACATGAACGAGCATCTGAAAGTGTGTTAAAAGATAGAGTACAACTTATCGAAATCCGTATCATGTCACATTGATTCGCTCAATCAGCGTTTCAACCGTGGAAAGACGTCAGTTAAACAGCTTGTAATCAATGTCATGTATCGTCATATTTACCTCAGAAAACCCACATAAACTTGTTAGTCAGCTAGAAAAAATAACTCTAGAGAGGAGCATTTTGCTAAATATATACACCATATTACGCATTATAATCTTAATGTTCTTCAATATTTAGTGCATATTTGAATAAATCTGTCAAGTTTTTATGACAGCCACCATTTAAATGTTTGTATTTCATATAATCTTCTTATTATAAAAATAAATAAAAGTGTAATTTAAGTGTTTGTATAGGTACAAAACAGTTAATTATTACTTTCATATTAGGGTAATGAAGCCTAGTAGGCTACAACTAGACTCCCATAGTTTACTGCATTAGCTAAGAGATTTGATTTCCTTGAGATAATTTGCCATTTATTGTAACTGATATCCAAAATAATCGATATTGAGTTGAATCGAAGTGAATCGGAGTGCAAGCTTGTGAATCGAAATCGAATCGAATTGTGAAATTTGTGTCAATACCCAGCCCTAATATTTTATGTATCAGAGTGAATGTTTTGGGAATTTTAAATTCATAATAAATTCATAATCTCAGCTTGAATGATAGAAAAACATGTTATACAAGTGTCTTATTTTATAGATGTTAATGTTATTGATGTAATGCTCTTAAATTGTATTTAGTCTTTTGTACACAGGATTTTTTTTTTTTTTTTTGGTGGAGGGTGAAACTTTTTTTTTTTACATATTCCTCAGAATAATTAAGCTGAAATATTTTCAAGTAAATGTTGGGGTAAAAAACAACAACCTAAAAACTGTTTCATGTGTGCATGGTGAAGGAAAATAAATGAATTTGCATTCAGAGTTGTTTATTTTATATTTATATTATATAAGCTCCGCAAATGCAGGTTCCGAACCACGCTCCAAAGTATTCATCTTGTGAATCTCCGATCCTTTCCTAACAAGCTGGACGAACTTCGTCTCACCTGCATTAACAAGGACTTTTCACTAGGCGGCAGTGAAATTAGCCTGAGCACACACACTAAATGTGTTAAAATCTACACAAGGTGTTAAAATCTACACAAAATGTGTTGTCCCTGAGCACACACACTACATGTGTTAAATTCTACACAAGATGTGTAATTTTATCATCTCTTTTTAAAGGTTGTGTGTTATTTTCCACGCATCATTTTATAGGAGTGTGCCAGTGTAAATAAAATTTATTTATGTACAATATTTTGTCTCAGTTGCTACATTTTAATCTAATTCAAAGTACAAAATCGGTTAACTGCTCTCTCTTCATGAACTTTTGTCAAAAGCAGCATTATCAATCAGGGGTTGAAGCTTGAATAACTGAATAGTACAGGGAGTCTGTCCAGTCATTGAGCTTCAAACATTGTCTTGTTCTTTTTGTGTTTGACTATTGATTAAATGCTTGATAATTTTACATTTGCCGCTTTCGCTCTATGTTTTTTAAATGACACAATTTGTGTGTCAAAATTACTTACACAATTATTGTGTTAAATTTGACACATTTGCAGTACCTGAACACACTCACCACATGTGTGAAAATTCTACACATGATGTGTCATTTAACACATCTCTTTTTGCAGCCTATTCTTATAGCCTACTCTTAATTTTTTTTTACTTTAATCTCGAAATGGAATTACTTTTTGGTTTAAAATCATGTCAATTTCAGCACAGAGAGGCTGTTCCGACTGTCAGAATTCAGACAATGATGAACACATGATAAGCAGAATCAATAAATGTCATGGTCCCTGGTCTAGGTCAGGATGTTATATAAATGACAAACCCCATTTTTTTATTTTATTTCATTGTTCTTTAGATTGTTTTATAGTGTTATTAGTGTTATTTTAACAAAACAATTTCTATTTTTGTCTTCTGTTTTTTCTAAGAGAGAAATTAGAAACAATGCCTATGAGCTAATGCCTATAACAATAACCAACAGAAACAAACTTCCCTATAAATAAAAAAGGAGAGAAACAAAACATACAATGGTATACTCTGCCTCATCTAACCAATAAACAAAAGAAAAAGGCACGCATGCCCTAAGGCTTCTCAAATAATGAAGTTATACAGAAGGGATCAATAGGGAACTAATGTTCTCACGTAAATATCAAACTGTAGCAGAAGTGACTAACAGGACTCTGTTAAACACCAAAAAAAGAGATCACAGAAATCTTAAAGGGATAGTTCACCCAAAAATGAAAATACCCCATGATTTAGTCACCTTAAAGCCATGTGCTTATGACATTCTTCTTTCAGACAATCAGAGTGAAATAAAAAAATGTCCTCTTCCAAGCTCTATAACGGCATTGAATGGCTTTATAAGTCCATCAAAGCGCATACATCCATGATAAAAGTGCTCCAAAAGTGCTCCACACGGCTCCGGGGGAAGCCATTTCATTTTAGCTTCCTTAGCTACTGCAAAAGTGTTGAACAAACAGTGTCAAAACAGCCAAAAAAGACAAAATATTAAAGGGGACATAGTATGCCCCTTTTCACATGGACTGGGCGATATATCGCATGACATTGTTACGGGCATCTCATCAGTAAAGCCAGTTTCTTGATTAGTAGTAAATCACCTTTAAGTAAATAACTTTAGGGTCAAGAGCCCAACTAAAGCAAACATTGATCACCAAAATGGACTTAAAATTTAGTTTTTCTCCCTCAGTGATTCTGCTTGTTAGCATCGGGTGTCTTCAATAATGCTGACATAATGACATCAAATAGATGTAGAATTGACATCAAAATAACATCAAAATGACATCATCAGAGGTCAAAATCTTGACATCAAATTGACATCGACACGTTGACTTTCATTTTTCGCCCATTTCGTGACGTCATTTTGACCGATGTTGATATTGATTATTGATATTGTTAAATTGACATCAAATGCCCACTGGGATATGATCTGCACAGTGTTGGTTTAACATTGGAGATTGTGTTGTGTAGCATTGTATGGAAAGTTGTATTTGAATTTGAGGAAGTAAAATATATTATATTTCCTCTTTAGAATAATTGACAGATAACTTCACTATATCATCTCAATACGCACACACTTTTTATTCAGTCCATCGTGTCCGTTGAGGATCACTGTATGTCAGATTACATCAGGTAAGATCTTCTTTCTGCTCATAATGATCCTCATCACTCTCTTTATGTCAAAAACATGAATGATGTGTGTGTGTGTGTGTGTGTAATCAAATGTAAATTTAATTTTAAATTAAATAATTTTAATTTTAATTTAAATGTAAACAGATTTACTAAATTAAACCATGGACAAAAATGTATTCCTTTAAATAATTAAATGTATTATTATTGTTGTTATTATTTCTATTTTGAGATGTAGGCTACATTCTATTGTATGCCTACATTAATAATATAATCTATTCATAAGTCATAATTTCTCATAGTAAAACTGAACTTTTATTTTGACGAGTTGTTGTAAAGACCAAAAGTGTAAAAAAGTGTTTCAAAGTGTATTTGACAATGGTTTTTCTTTTCTGGGCGTAGCGAGTACATTCAGATCCTATTTTAAGCATGCATAATACAGAGTGTGAACAACGCACATATGTAGATGATTTCGTCTTGCCGCACAAGAATCATCCTTTATTGCATATGCTTTGACAATTTAAAGTCTCAATTTGAACTCTTAAACAAATCATAAATGCTGTGGAATGTTTTACATGTATTTGAAACAGAGAAAACAAAGCTTTTTTTTACGTAAATGCAATGGCTAATTTGTTTAATCTCTAACTCTTAAGGGAACTTGTCCTCTGAACTGGTTTGTGAATAAACCGATAAACTGGACTGTCAAAGCTGACAATGGCTTCCTTTCATAAAGGTGAGTATCTCCTTGTGTTTAAAGTTTAGCTCTCATTGCCCCAAAAACCTTGTGAACTGTGAACGTATGATGAATGTAGTTCCCTTTTGAAAGGGAACTTGCACTGCGTCGATGATGCTTTGGGGACCTCAGGTGTGACGAGCAGAATTGACTTGCTATGCAGGCCCAACCAAGCCTCCCTGATAGGCGAGTCCCCTTTCACCTGGATTCAAACAGTCCCTTCAGACGATAAGGTGATCTGTCATGTTTGCAAGGCGCCCTCAAATACTTGCAGGTCGCACATTATTTATTCTCGTTAATGATTCACAAGCTGTCAAATGTGATTCCCGTGATTTGATAGTGATATCAGACACCTCCTGTCATGCCTGAGGTGTTCCCCAAAATGTCATCAACGCAGTGTCTCATTCCCTGTTCTTAGGGAACATAGGTTACAGTTATAACCTGAGACGTTTTCTCAGACTCAATCCAATACAATTTCAGTGGTTTTTATTGACTTTTTCTTCATATTTCAGGTTTTATAAAGACTCATCCTCTCATCTATGTGATTATGCGTAAGTCTGAACCATGTTTTTTTGCTTTTTGTCTGTATGTTGATGTAATGACCAGTGAATCCAATCTTGTTTATTTTTCACGTCACTTCACACAGTTAATTCCCCGGTGCTGAATTACAATGCTAGGTGTTCATAAGGGAAACACCAGCAGAGTGTTCAAAGAAACAGAAAGCTTTGTTAGAGTTAATTAGATAATTAAGTGATTAATTGAGTGATTGTTGTTTGATTATTAAAGAAACCTGATGATAACAAGCAGAATCACTAAGATAAAACACAACAACTACAACTAACTTCTAGCCACAGCTTTAGATGAAATCAACTGAAAAGACATTAAGGGAATGTTTCAGAATTTTGGACATCGGGCCTCATTTCCAAGTTAGCCTTAGTGTTATTTATCAGTGAACTGTTTTAAATGGCAGGCTAGCAGGCGAACTATGCAACTGGAACGACTGCCAAGAGTTTTAAACTATGGTGCCTCTCAGAATACATTGCAGCATAAAGCATTTCACCATTGTTGAGATTCATATGTGGATTCTTGATTTCTGTGTGTTTGTCCAAGGATTATTTTCCCATTAAAAAATAATAATAATAAATCAGCTTGATGTCCAATATGTACAAAAATTAATGTTGTAAAAAAAATTTTTTTAAAATATTAATAACATATTTCAACTTTTTTTGTCCTGTATTATGTTGTAAACTATAGAACTATCTCCAGACCATCTTTGATTTTGGCTTTCTTTGCAACAAATTATGTGTTTTGGTTAACACTATTACAATCATCATACAATTACATGAGAAGACAAGAGTCAAATTGCCAAACTAAAGGAAACACTGTTCACCATAATGGTGATTTTTTTTTAATGGTGACTAAACTATCAACATCTAAACCTCTGTTAATCTCAATAAGAACTTTTTCCACACATGACAGAAATAAAATCTGTTTAGTAATAAGTGAAGCTGGTAATGCTGTTTGTTTCGTTGTGTAATGAAGTTGGAGCCTAACATCAAATGTTTACCCAGTTTTCATTTTCAAGCTAAATCTGATGTCAGAGTCTATGTTCAATAACATTTCTAGCTGGGATGACTCACATTGTGGCTATGATATGAGCACACAGTGAGTGCACTGTGCAGTTACATTTTTCACTCACTGTCAACTCACATTGTGGCCATATAGAGAGTTCCCTGTGAGATCAATATGTTGAGAGTGATGGGATTGAGAATTTCTAGGAAAGACAGGAAATTTTGGGTGAACTGTCACTTTAAGGTCAAGCTTATATATTTATGTTTATTTGACTGCTATTTCATTGTGTCCTCTGAAACATGTTGATTAGTTTGTGTTCATTATATTTTTCAGATGTCTTAAGACTGTACTTGGCCTTTTCAACTGTCTCACCGTCAACGACCGCAACAGGTAATGTACACAAAAAAATATCTTGTCATTTCAACTTAGAAAATGTACTTCATGTGGTAAAATTTACAATACCTACTGTAAAAATGAATACACTAGACCACAGCACACACACACACAAACAGTGGAGAGAATAGCGCACACACAGCGGAGAGCACAGTGCACAAACACACAGCAGAGCACAGCGCACACAAACACACAGCGGAGAGCACAGCGTACACACACAGCGGAGAGCACACAGAGACACACAGCAGAGCACAGTTAAGCTAAATAAACTCAAGAAAACAGACGACGAAGAATTAAAAAAAAATGTAGGCTACTTGAACTAGGGCTTGGTAAAAAATATTGTTTTCTCAATTTTAATCGATTCTCATTTTTTACGAACTGGTTAGGGTTAAGGTCAAATTAGGTCAATTTTCTTACAAAATTCAAAAACATAAAGTGTTTTGACGCTGTGGCATATCGCTCTGGCTCAGCTCAGCTCAAGAGAAGCAGCAGTGCGGAGCGCACATGATCTTTTGTTCTGCCTTACTGTAATAGTACCAGTTACAGCGCAAAATAAACATGAATGAGAATCTGAAAGTGTATTAAAAGATAGAGTACAACTTATTGAAATCCGTATCTTTCACATGTAATCTCAATCAGTGTTTCAACCGTGGAAAGACATCAGTAAAACGCTTCTAAACAATGTAATGTAATCTCACATTTACCTCAGAAAAAACATATCCAGTGACCATAAACTCGTTAGCCAGCTAGAAACATTTACTCTAGAGAAGCATTTTGCCAAATATATGCACTATATTCATTATAATTTTTAATGTTATTAAATATTTAATGCATGTTGTTTTGAAAAATCTGGAACATTTTTATGCAGCCACCATTTAAATTTGTTTTTTATAGTCAAGTCATGTTATTTTATTTCATTATTTCATATAACTTTATTATTAAAAAAATACTGTAAATAAAGTGTAATTTAAGTGTTTGTGTAGAAATCAGGTAATTTTTACCTTCAATATATTAGTTGGCTAATGAAGCATAGTGGGCTACAACCAGTGGTGTAGTCTAGTTTTTTGTAGTGAGTATACTGTGATATACCAGCAGCGGTATACTTTGACAGGTTGCATGAAGCAGGGGCGTCACTAGGTTTAGTTTAGGATCTAATGCTCACTATTAACCGGTTTCGTTACATGCAAAAGGCAGGGTTTTATAATCACTGTTGTCCCAAATGTGAGGTAGGTTAGTTAGGGGAGTTCAGGGTTTCCCTGAGAAAATTTTTATTTCTCTGATCTACATATGTGCATTTTAGGATGTTTTGAAGGCCAAAAAAATTAGATAACAGCTTTAAAACCAGTGGGCACTGGGCAGCTGATTATTTCTTTCTCCTCATCAGCATCACCCTCTTTTTCTCTGTTTTTATCTTGCCCTGTCTCTTCCCCTCCTAAAGATGAGCTGTGACTGATATAGGCTTTTCATTTTTGTCTGTCAGTAAAGAAAGTAAACATGGGGTCAACTGATAAGTGGATTTTCCCTATGAATAATTTTTCTCGGACACGTTTATTCACTGAAAGCTAGTAAAGCTAGGTAATTAAGTTTATTAAATACATTCAAATCATATAGGCTACACATTCATTATTGATCTGGGCCGTAGACAGGGCTTTATAATCAAAGAGGTCCTAAATTTGAGGTTGGTGCTTCAATTTTTTTGATTTCTCTGATGTGCATTTCAAGACGTTTAAAGAAAAAAAGAATAAGAAATAGCTTTAAAACCATGTCAGTGGGCAGTAAATTCTCTCCCCCTCCGAAGGCTGAGCTTTTTTAATGTAATAAAGGCTACAATTTTTATTATATTCTCAATATGTACACATTCGTTATTAGTCTTGTGGCTAAAATGATGAAAACGGCTTTGTTAATGTTTCTTGTCCCCTCGCAATGACAGTAAACTATTAAATTGCATGAGTCACGTTACAGGTCTATTTATTTCACTTCAAAATGGCGAAATTACACAAAACTATAGTTTGCCTGATTATTTTTTGTCATTCGTTTAACATTCATGACCTAAAAAATGTACAATATGAAATGTTAAGTTTAGCCACTTACATCTTTTCTCGCACTTGCCTGTAAACTGAAGCGTCGAGTCACTCTGCTGAAATTCGCGCTCAGCAGCGTCTTTGAAAAAAAGCCCGCCTACTTTGATTTGATTTGTCATCTCAAATATTCTGACATTGACGAGCAGTGACAGACAAATGAGGCTCAGATGAACACAAACACACCCTGCGTCCTCTGTTTTTGACGTGCTCGCGCGCTGAATCTAATAAGATTAGGGAACACGAAATTCGGTCGCCTTACGTTGTTACGAATCCTCACGCTTTTTAAAGTGGGCTGTGGGCATACGGAGATCTTTGACATTTCCTTGTGGGCATACGCAAATCCTTGACATTTTCTAGTGGGTATACGGCGTATACCTGCGTATCACGTAGACTACACCACTGGCTACAACTGACTCCCAGTAAATTAATATGGTCAAATCGACGTCATTATTGGTTAGTGTTTAGTTAACGGTGTAGGAAGAAGCCTCAGGACCAGCAGAGGTGATGTTGTTATGGCAATGGGCGTTTTTTTTTTTCTCAACGCGCTCTACGCGATAGACCAATCACAACAGACTGAGCTGTCTGGCCAATCAGAACAGAGGAGCTTGCAGAAAGGAGGGATTTAGAGAGATTGATTCATTTTATGAGTCGTTTGAAAATCATTGAAAATCTGATGATGTGCAATTGTATATTACGAGGAAATTTAACTTTTTTTTTCTTTGATGCGCATAAACATGTTGTAGGAGATTCCACACCAACATTAGGAAACTTTAAAATAGCACAATAGGGGCCCTTAAATGATCACAAATCCATCTGATTCATGACACCGATCTCTGTTTGGTCTGTAACTCTCAGTGACAGTTTTCTGAGCAGCTCGTGTCTGATCTCTTCTCAGTAAAACACTGACTGTCACTGAGTGAACGACAGATCTCTGTCTCTCTCAATTGTAGTTTAGAGTCAGACCCGATCAAACAGTGATACAGTGTTGAGGACACTACTGGAGACACTACTGGAACTTCATTATTTTCTGCAAAATAAAAAACTGCTGTTTTAGTGAAATCATTATGTTTAAACATTTTTGTCATTATATGCATAAGAAATATGGAGGAAACTGAATATCAGATTGTTACTTTAATATTAGTTTATGTATCAGGATTCCCACTGAAAACCTAACAATGGTCATTTTAAAGTGGTCATTTCTAAAATGGAAATAAAATCTTTTAAAAATAATAATAATGTGTAAATGATTATACTGGTGTGTAACATGTTTACTTCCAATTTAAAAGATTTTCTTTAAGATGTATTGATGTTTAAATAATACTTTAAGTGCCTTTGAAAAAATATTGTGGATTGAAATGAATTGTTCTGAATCAGCAAAAGAAGAAGAAGAAGAAGAAAAGTAATGTCTAAAACTGCAATTTTGGTTACATTTTGTAGTAAAACATGTTTTTCAGAAACTTGTTAATTTCTTAATATATTTTCACTACAGCTAATCTATCAGACCCCTGCAACAACTACACTGTGCTGGACAATCCATGGAGATCCATCAGTAATGGACGTGGCTCAGTGTGTGACGCATCTGTCTCCTGGAGCGGCTGGTATCGTCTCTTTATTAACAACATGAGCGCTCATATCCCAGACACGTGTGTTGCGAGGTACAGATGTGGCACTGATGTCGCACTGTGGATCCGTGGTGGACACCCAACAGTAACAGATGGAGTCGTCACTCGAGATGTCTGCGGTAACTGGAACAATTACTGCTGCTATTACGGGTCTTATCCCATTAAAGTCAAAGCCTGTCCAGGAGATTATTATGTCTATGAGCTGGTCAGACCAACTGTCTGTAATTCAGCATACTGTGCAGGTAATTATATTCACATGAGCTCTTTCTACACATTCATGATATTTGTGTTTCTGTTGATTAATCATTATTCATCCAAACTTTCAGACACTGGCAGCATTAACACCAGCCCTACAACTGTCACACCAGTGACCATCTCACCTGGTAATGTAACACACTGTGTCTCTATTGGCTTATTTCCTGAATGTTTTCTAATGTATGTAGTCTACAGATCAGGGCTGTATTTCCCAAAAGCATCATCATAAGTCTGAGTTGATGGCAGAGCAGCGGACACCAATGGCCTCTATGATCAACTAAGGCTTACGATGCTTTTAGGAAACACCGCTCTGTACCTTTGGATAGATGTGTGCTTGTGTCAGAAGAATAAAATATTCACTGCACGACTATAATTCAATAAAAACATCAGCTGTTGTTGCCAGTACTTTACTGTAGAAAATACAGTAGCAATATTGTTGCCTCCAGTTGATATTTGTTAATCCATTGCTACAGTGGCCCACTAAGAAAATGATGTCCAAAAGTCTTTTCAACGTCTTTGTCACAAAAGTCTGACGTTGAAAAGACGTCCACTGAGGGTCCGGAATTAAAGTTTTTATGACGTCATTTTTTGACGTGTTCTGTTAAAGGATCCTTCGTACAAGGTTAAAAACTAGTTAAAATGTGGCCATTTTCAACATTATTTATGGTCACATTTAGACAATTTATACTGTTTCTAGACCAAATAAACACTCTCAGGATGCATTAAATAAAAACTCATGTTTATTTCAATGTAATTTCCTTACATTGTTTAGATGGTGATATTTGTATAACATGGAAGGTGGACAAAAGGCAAGTTTACACAATGTTTTGAGAAAATTGACCATGTAGTCACACACAGACATCAAGATTTTGCATATGACTCACAACAATGGTGACAATAAATAAAAAGCGTAATGCTGCAATGCATGATGGGTAGCTTTCATAGTAAAAACATCCTTGATTCCCAGGCTTTTTTGTTTTGGTTGTCACCATTGTTGAGATTCATATGCAAAATCTTGATATCTGTGTGTGACTATGTGATTCACTTTCTTAAAACATTAGGTACACAGTGATCATTTTAAAGTTAATGGTCCAAATAATCCAGTTCCACAAGATTGGTTGTTATAAATATCAGATATAAAGACAAAAGTTTACACACTGATAAATGCTTGCATTGTGTTGATTTTGTCACCATCAATAATGAGCTGATGACAGCTGATTTTTCATTTTCTTGGGTTTCTCTGCACATGCAATGGACAAACACACAATCACAACAGCCAAAGAAAAGCTAAAGTACGGTGATCTGGGACCAAGAGCCCAATTAAAGCAAACACTGATCACCACAATGGTGATCACTCATATTGTAGAAACTTCATTATTTTCTGTAAAATAAAATACTGCTGTTTTAGTGAAATCGTTTTGTTTAAACATGTTTTGATTGTATACATATGAAATATGGAGGAAACTGAATTCCAGATTGTTGACCTATCGGTCAGTCACAACAACTTAAATCGAAATCTCGCTAGAGAGCCAATATACTTTAAGTGAATCTATAACAAGCCAATGCACATTGGCGTGCAGTCATTTGCATCAGCTGCGCGGCCTCGTCAGCACGGGTATATAATGAGCAGGTGTTGCGATTGCACTTCAGCTTTTTGCTTCGGAGCCTAAACTTCGTTGCCTCTGCTAAAAGAGCTGGAGCTGTGGTCGAGACTCTCGTTCCTGCAAGGGTGTGGAGTCCCCGTGCCGGCGCCCCATTCCAATCCTCCAATGAGGGTTGCTTCGGCCGCTGGCGTGGGTGACCTGCGGATCACGGTGAGTGCGCTTCCTTCGGGGAACCAACCCCCTAGGAACCCTCACCCCTCTCATCCTCCACAACTGTTTATACACGTTTGTTTAACACAATAGCAACTGACTGGCTACTAATGTTATACTCAAACAGCGTTAGCATTAGTTATAATACTAGTCCCTTTGAAAAAATATTGTGGATCGAAATGAATCGCTCTGAATTAGCAAAAGAAGATGAAGAAGAAGAAAAGTAACGTCTAAAACTGCAATTTTGGTTACGTTTTGTAGTAAAACATGTTTTTCAGAAACTTGTTAATTTCTTAATATATTTTCACTACATCTAATCTGTCAGACCCCTGCAACACCTACACTGTGCTGGACAATCCATGGAGATCCATCAATAATACAAATGCTCCAGTCAGAAACTGTGACACGTCTGTCTCCTGGAGCGGCTGGTATCGTCTCTTCATTAACAACATGAGCGCTCATATCCCAGACACGTGTGTTGCTCAGTACAGATGTGGCACTGATTACCCACTGTGGATCCGTGGTGGACACCCAACAGTAAGAGATGGAGTCGTCACTCGAGATGTCTGCGGTTACTATTACAATTTCTGCTGCTTTTACGGGTCTTATCCCATTAAAGTCAAAGCCTGTCCAGGAGATTATTATGTCTATGAGCTGGTCAGACCAACTTTCTGCAATCTTGCATACTGTGCAGGTAATTATATTCACATGAGCTCTTTCTACACATTCATGATGTGTTTCTTTTAATTAATCATTATTCATCCAAACTTTCAGACACTGACAGCATTAACACCAACTCTACAACTGTCACACCAGTGACCATCTCACCTGGTAATGTAACACACTGTGGGCCCTATTTTAACAATCTGAAATGCAAGTATCAAGCAACTTTGTGGGCGGGTCTTGGGCACTGTTGCTGTTTTACCAGCGTGATAAATGACTCTTGATCTGGTCGCAAGTTTAAAAGGGGTTGGTCTGAAGTAGCTTCATTATTGATAGGTTGGTTTGGGCGTAACGTGAAATAAACCAATCAGAGCGTCATCCAACATGAGCATCAGCGTCGATTAAACATTATACACATACGTTTCTTGCCACTATTGGGCAAAGAGGTCTGATCCTTCAGTACTACATTTAGCCTTAAAAAAAATGGGTAATTAGTTTTTTTTTCCATCTTCATGTAAACTATAATGATTTTCCTCATGTGTCAATAGCTTTCCTTGTTATAATGTCTGATTTGCTAAATAAAAAACTGCTGCATCCGTGTTAATGAGAGAGTCAAAGTGTATGCGCATTGTGCACCCGCTACATTATGGCCATACATGCGCGTTTAAAATAGCATTATGAACAACGCGCAACGTGCCACTGACTTTAGACCAGTTTTTTTCTGGTCAGTGGCACAAATGATTTCTGGAACCGTAAAATAGCACCAGGGAATGTATGCGCCAAAACACGCCTCCTTTTTGCGCCAATCCGCCCAGGGAGCGCAAGTTCATTTCCTAGTTTAACGACGAGCGTCTTTGGAGGGAAAAGGCCTGCTTTGCACGGTTGCAAAACAGGAATGAGACATAGTGTAATAATTCATTTGCGCCGGGTGCAAGGTAGAGGCCTGTGTCTCTATTGGCTTATTTTCTGCATGTTTTTTAATGTAATGGGCTGCATACTAAAGAAAATGAGAAAGAAAATAGGGTATTAAAACAGTATGAAATACAAATAAAGTCAGTATGTGAGGCTAAATAGAGTGTGTTTTAGTCTGAATTAGGTAAGATGTGTGCTTTCAGTTTCTCTTGTTCTCTTGTGTTCTGGGCGGCAAGTGCAGTTACAGTAACATCGGGCATATTTTGTAGTAGGCTATTAAACACAAATTTATACCGACTTCATCAGGCTCTGAATGGCCTTCTCGGGCTGCCATAGTTGCAACTCTTTTGTCAGAGTGAGGTGTTCAACGCATCACAGTTTCGGTTTAAAAAACGTTGTGCAACGTTTAGTCCGGGCTGAACGCAGCCCAGGATTCTCGCTGAAAACCTAATAGTAATTTTAAAGTGGTAATTTCTAAAATGGAAATGCGTAACATGTGTAACATTATTACTTCCAATTTAAAAGATTTTCTTTAAGATGTATTGATGTTTAAATAATACCATAAGTGCATTTGAAAAAATATTGTGGATCGAAATGAATCGTTCTGAATTAGCAAAAGAAGAAGAAGAAGAAAAAAGTAACGTCTAAAGCTGCAATTTTGGTTATAAAATTTGTTATAAAACAAGTTTTTCAGAAACTTGATAATTTCTTAATATATTTTCACTACATCTAATCTGTCAGACCCCTGCAACAACTACACTGTGCTGGACGATACATGGAGATCCATCAATAATACATATGCTTCAGTCAGAAACTGTGACACGTCTGTCTCCTGGAGCGGCTGGTATCGTCTCTTCATTAACAACATGAGCGCTCATATCCCAGACACGTGTGTTGCGAGGTACAAATGTGGCACTGATGTCCCACTGTGGATCCGTGGTGGACACCCAACAGTAACAGATGGAGTCGTCACTCGAGATGTCTGTGGTTATTATATCAATTTCTGCTGCTATTTCGGGTCTTATCCCATTAAAGTCAAAGCCTGTCCAGGAGATTATTATGTCTATGAGCTGGTCAGACCAACTCTCTGTGATTCAGCATACTGTGCAGGTAATTATATTCACATGAGCTCTTTCTACACATTCATGATATTTGTGTTTCTGTTGATTAATCATTATTCATCCAAACTTTCAGACACTGGCAGCATTAACACCAGCCCTACAACTGTCACACCAGTGACCATCTCACCTGGTAATGTAACACACTGTGTCTCTATTGGCTCATTTTCTAATGTGATGGGCTGCATATTAAAGAAAATAAAAATTACATAATTTTTTATAAAATGGACAATGCATAAATAAAATGGCCAATGTGCACGGACAATTACCTAATCAAACCATATTGTTGATGAGAATATACGATAATAAATTTGTGCTGATAGACGATAGTATGATGTATCAATAATAGTCTGAGATATCGCCTATGGCAGATGCATTTGACGATATCAATACGATAATTGGCTTGTTTTACCATTAAAGGAGTAGTTCACTTTTGAAAAATTTTGCTGATAATTTACTCACCCCCATGTCATTCAAGATGTCCATATCATTCTTTCTTCAGTCGAAAAGAAATTAAGGTTTTTGATGAAAACATTCCAGGATTTTTCTCCATATAATGCACTTCGCTGGGAACGAAACGGTTCAAGGTCCAAAAGACAGTTTCAGTACAAACTGTTCAAAGGGCTTTAAACGATTCCAGACGATGAATAAGGGTCTTATCAAGTGAAACTATTACTCTTTTTTTAAATAACAAAGTTTAAGTTTTATAAGCTCAAATGCTCGCCTTGCTCCGTTCTGTGATGCACGTTAGTGACTCTCCTGTTCGAACTCGTTCATCAAAATGAACGAATCTTTTTCGAGTCATTTGGTTCATTCGAACGAATTGACTCGAAAAAGATTTGTTCATTTTGATAAATGAGTTCGAACAGGAGAGTCACAAACGTGCATCACAGAACAGAGCAAGGTGAGCATTTGACATAATAAGGCTGGTGAGTTGGCTGGTCAGACCAACTCTCTGTGATTCAGCATACTGTGCAGGTAATTATATTCACATGAGCTCTTTCTACACATTCATGATATTTGTGTTTCTGTTGATTAATCATTATTCATCCAAACTTTCAGACACTGGCAGCATTAACACCAGCTCTACAACTGTCACACCAGTGACCATCTCACCTGGTAATGTAACACACTGTGTCTCTATTGGCTTATTTCCTGAATGTTTTCTAATGTAATGGGCTGCATATTAAAGAAAATAAAAATTCATGTGCCATGAATGAATAAAATGAAATGGCCCATGTACATGGACAATTACCTAATCAAACCATATTGTTAATGAAAATATACGAGCATAGATTTGTGCTGATAGACGATAGTATGATGTATCGATGATAGTCTGAGATATCAATACGATAATTTGCTTGTTTTACCATTAATGTATTAAATTATTATTATTATTACAAAGATAGTATTGTTATTAAATTAATATTAGGAACTACAATTCATTTGCCTTGCCTAAATTCATAACGACATCACCACATAGCCTAAAACTTGCGACAACACCAACACGAGCGTATTCGGACTCCTCTAAGAAAAAGTTTTTAAAACAGACTAAAAAACTACATCCCACATCATAATTGAATTGTAAGGTGATCCATTCAATCACAAATTGTCAAGAGTGCTTGTTTGAACAGACTCATCATTCTTATACAGATCCAAGATGAAAACAGCATCGTTGTTCGTCAGTAGCCTATTTTGTTTCCATAGCACATTAACAAAACGTTTAATGGCACTAATAATACTAAAAACAATACAATTAGGCTAATAAATATTAGGCTATTAATAATACAGTAATAATATCACTAAAATGATATAGACCTTAAAAGAGTCTTATATAACCAGCCAGTGTTCAAAACTCTCTGCTTGCCTTAGCTCGATTCAAAGCGGTAAGCTTGTTGTAATGTTTTTAACTCCAGTGGTACTGGTGGATTTCGCGGGAGATTCGAGTATGTCTTTGCGTCATTACGTCACATCTCTACACACACACACACCTGTACACATAAAGAGTCTCGGTTAGATGGCTATATTGCATGTGAGGATGTTGGAGGTGGAGATTTATAGCCTTTTCTCACAGCAATTGATATAATTGACTTTATGCACAGCTGCACTACTTCCTGAACTTAAGCCAGCTCCTTTGTTTCCTGTTCAAATCAAATTCGCATGATACAGTTGTCCTTATGCCACTGTAAGAAATGATATTGTTTAATTGAAGTGTAATTGATTCAAAGTCACTATAATGGTGATTATTGTTACTTTAATATTACTTAAGTATGCCAACAAGTCAATTAATTGGAAGGAAATTATGTAGATGATGGCTATCTAAATGATTTAATGATACAACAATATCTTTCAATCTTTTCCTCAGCATCCTCAAACACTACAGTATACATACTATACGCTGTCTGTGGTCTGGTCAGTGGTCTGGTGATCATACTTGTAGTTGCATTGATCGTTCTTCGAAAGACATCAGCAAAGACGGGTATAAATAAACAAGCCACTACTATCAGCATAATTAAAACAATAGAAAGTTTTACTAATGTATTTCTTTGTTTTGATAATTCCACAGGCAGTGTGACGCCAGTCAACAAGCAAAATGAAAGCAGAGATGAACAGAAGAGTAATGCCAACGATTTTGTAAGTCAAAATATCCTAAAAACCCAACTTAATATTCTGTATGCAATGACAGAGCAGACATATTACAGTACACTTTGTTTTCTTGATGCAGGAAGACAGTGTGTACGAGAATGAAAAGAGCACTCACATGAAACCTATCAACAGACCTGGAGTCCCAAAGAGCCAAATACATACAGTCTATAGGAATGTTCAGCCCTAGTGTGGGCCAGTCACATCCACTCTGAGAATCTCTGATCCTACACAGCAAAATGCCCAGTGTTAAATTAACACTGCTCAGTGTTTATATGCAGAGGGCAGTATTTTAATTACAAAATACTCAAAGTAATTAACTACGTATTTCAAATACATGTAATTTGTATCTTCCTTAAAAAAAATCAAATGTTATGCGCATCTCTTCAGTAAAGCCGGTTCCTTGATTAGTAGTAAATCACCTTCACCTGCTTTCAGATGGAAGATATGATGCAGATATGAGAGTTAAATTAACACTTGAGAGTGTTAAAGTTAATGAGATAATTAAGTGAATAATTTAGTGATGATTGAGGATTATTGAAGACACCTGATGTTAACAAGCAGAATCACTGAAGGAGAAAATCACAAATTGTAAGCCACCATTATGGCGATCATTGTTTGCTTTAGTTGGACTCTTGACCCTTGAATTTAATGTTTGTGATTTATACTGTTGGGTACAGCATAACTGTGATTGTGCATAAATATCTAGAATTTTGGATATAATATAAAGGATTTCTTAAAAGTTGTTTAAAAAATATCTTTCTTTTAGGCACACACAGACTTCAAGATTCAGTCAATGCATCTCAACAATGGTGACGAGCAGACTATTCAATTAGAAATAGTAAATAACATAGACAATTCAGATTATAATTTATTCATACCACAATGTATGATGGGAGACATTAATGAGTTGTGATTGGTGGCAAAAAGGATTATTATTGTCACCCTTGTTGAGATTCTCAGACTGATTATTAATGTCTGTGTTTCTAAAAAAAATCCTTTTGAGAGTGTTTTGATCAGAACAATGTTTATTAAATATTTAGGATTATAAAATATACTGATCATCATCTGCTGTAAAATCACAAATCTGTTGCTAACAAATTAAACCAAATCATCTCAATAAGTTTCATTTTTCAGATCACAGCATGACTATGCAAAAACATAACCAACACCATCAGATTACACTTGTCTTTGTTCATTTGACTGGTATAAATTAATAACAGCACACAAACAAAATTTAAAGTGAAAGTATAAGGATCAAGAGCCCAACTAAAGCAAACACTGATCACCATAACGGTGGCTTACAATTTGTGATTTTCTCCTTCAGTGATTCTGCTTTAGGTGTCTTCAATAATGCTCAATCATCACTAAATTAATCACTTAATTATCTAATTAACTTTAACACTCTTGAGTGTTAATTTAACACTCATATTTTCCATCTGAAAGCAGGTGAAGGTGATTTACTACTAATCAAGGAACCGGCTTTACTGCAGAATAAACTATTAAAAACTAAATTGTGGGTTTAAAATTGTAGTGGTTTGCTGTTTAAGGATCCAGTCGCTCAGAGAAAGCAGAATGAATGTATAGTTCATTTTCCCCACTGACATGGAGAGGAGAAAATATGCTTAAAACCCTCTATATTGACACAAGTGTGACCGGTGTCATTCTGGATCAGCTTCTCCAATCCACGTCCTGGACTTTCTCTGCTCTTTCTCCCTTTTGGAGGCTATGTTTGTCTCACTGATAGCCTTTTCCTCTGTATATCCCATGTCCAATTACTGTATTAGGATTGTAGAATTGTATTTTATTGCTCTCATATGTATTTTTCTTTTTTGTGTGATGTTTAAAAATATAGGCTATCATGTTTTTAGTTTACTTTGGGAAAGTTCATTTGTTTTTGTTATGTTTCTTAAAATGCATAAATAAATAAAAAAATAGAAAGACGCCATGTTGTCTCGTTGTCCTGACACTTGAATAGAATGTTAAATCAGTTCTGAAGCTGTACTTCGTTTTCCCTGTCATTTAAATCGGAAAAACTCAAACTGCAAATCCCGATGAGTTGTGGAGGAGAGAAGCTGTGCATGCTCTCAGTCAGCAGTTCTCATGCGCTCGGTAGGTTTCAGCTCCCTCTAGTGGTTGATTTTAACAAAACAGCAGTTTACTGCCAAGTGCCAAAAAGTTACAATTTCGGTTATTATAACAATTAAAATTTTTTACTTCTCTTCAATTTTATTTGAAGACACACAGACAAATAATTTGCCTGTGAATCTCAACAATGGTGACAATTATAAGGAATGTTGCAGTGCATTCTGGATGCCACCAATCAAAACTCATTCATAGCTCCCATCATGCATTGCTGCATGAATAAATGATGAGCTTATGTTCAGACGTGATCTGTTTGTCACCATTGCTGAGATCCATACGCTAATTCTTGATGTGTGTGTGTGTGTGCCAACATAAAATATTTTTTTCTATTTTTTTTTTATTTGTTCATACGGATTTCATTGAAAGGGCTAAAAAACGTTTGTTCGTGCTGCTGAAATCCATAAGGTAAATTTACTTTATGCTCTTGAAGAGTTCAGGTCAATTAATGATTATGTTATAACACAACCATCAGATACTTTTCTATTTGTTTATCTAGCTGTTATAAGTCACATACAGCGGCCAAATTAAATCTAAAGTATATGGTTTAAGGGTCAAGATCCCAACTAAAGCAAACACTGATCACCATGATGGTGACTTAAAAATTCCGGTTTTCTACTTCAGTGATTCTGCTTGTTAACATCAGGTGTCTTCAATAATACTCAATCATCACTCAATTATTCACTTAATTGTCCCATTAACTTTAACACTGCCTCAGTGTTCATTTAACACTCTGCTCGGAGCTTATATAATTCTCACTTCTCAGTGTTAATTTAACACTGGGGATTTTGCTGTGAACCCACCGGCCCACCTCAAATTTTCGATTTAATAATCCGGCCCTCGAATGAAGCTAATTGAATAGCCCTGCTGTAGCCTGTTCTTGTAGCCTACTCTCAACATTTTTCGACTTTAATCTCGAAATGGAATTACTTTTTGGTTTAAAATCATGTTAATTTCAGCCCTGAGAGGCTGTTCCGACTGTCAGAATTCAGACAATGATGAACACATGATTAGCAGAATCAATAAATGTCATGGTCCCTGGTCTAGGTCAGGGTGTTATATAAATACAAAAAACAAACCCCATTTTTTATTTTATGTTATTTGATTGTTCTTTAGATTGTTTTATAGTGTTATTAGTGTTTTTAACAAAAAATTATTTCTTTCTTTTCTTTTTTTTCTAAGAGAGAAATTAGAAACAACAACCAAACAGTTTTGAAGCAAAAACTTCTGGGGTGAGCTAATGCCTATAACAATAAACCAACAAAAACGAACTTCCCTATAAATAAAAAAGGAGAGAAACAAAACTTACAATGGCAATAACTTGCAATACAATTTAACCAATAAACAGAAGAAAAAGGCACGCATGCCCTAAGGCTTCTCAAATAATGAAGAAGTTACACAGAAGGGATCGATTGGGAACTAATGCTCTCACGTAAATATCAAACTGTAGCAGAAGTGACTAACAGGACTCTGTTAAACACCAAAAGAAAGAGATCACAGAAATCTTTAAGGGATAATTCACCCAAAAATTAAAAAAAACAAAACATGATTTACTCACCTTAAAGCCATGTGCATATGACATTCTTCTTTCAGACAATCAGAGTGAAATCAAAAAATGTCCTCTACCAAGCTTTATAATGGCATTGAATGGCTTTATAAGTCCATCAAAGCGCATACATCCATGATAAAAGTGCTCCAAAAGTGCTCCACACGGCTCCGGGGGGGAGCCATTTCATTTTAGCTTCCTTAGCTACTGCAAAAGTGTTGAACAAACAGTGTCAAAGCAGCCAAAAAAGACAAAATATTAAAGGGGACCTATTGTGCCCCTTTTCACATAGGGCTGGGCGATATATCGCATGACATTGTAACGCGCATCTCATCAGTAAAGCAAGTTTCTTGATTAGTAGTAAATCACCTTTAAGTAAATAACTTTAGGGTCAAGAGCCCAACTAAAGCAAACATTGATCACCAAAATGGACTTAAAATTTTGATTTTCTCCCTCAGTGATTCTGCTTGTTAACATTGGGTGTCTTCAATAATGCTGACATAATGACATCAAATAGATGTAGAACTGACATCAAAATAACATCAAAATGACATCATCAGTGGTCAAAATCTTGATATCAAATTGACATCGACACTTTGACTTTCATTTTTCGCCCATTTCGTGACGTCATTTTGATCGATGTTGATATTGATTATTGATATTGTTAAATTGACATCAAATGCCCACTGGGATATGATCTGCACAGTGTTGGTTTAACATTTGAGATTGTGTTGTGTAGCATTGTATGGAAAGTTGTATTTGAATTTGAGGAAGTAAAATATATTATATTTCCTCTTTAGAATAATTGACATATAGCTTCACTATATCATCTCAATACGCACACACTTTTTATTCAGTCCATCGTGTCTGCTGAGGATCACTGTATATCAGATTACATCAGGTAAGATCTTCTTTCTGCTGATAATGATCCTCATCACTCTCTTTATGTCAAATTCCTGGTGTTATTGGAAAGCGATCAATAACAACATCTACATACATCGCTTTTGTTCTTCTTGACCTGATAGCCAGCACAGCAAGATTGCTGGTTCGGACATCGCCACTTTTGTTTCTGATTATTATTATTATTATTATTATTATCATCAGTTAAAACGATTATAAAAACAAGGTATTTCTTTGGTTGAACAAATGCTATTTTTAATTATAATAAACCATTTGTTTGTTTTGTTTATTAAAATTGTAATAAAACAAGTCTAATCAATTAAAATTGATAATTGATAATGAATTAGATTAACAATTTATAAGAAAAACATTGTCCAATGAAATGTATTTTTTTCTGAAAATGAATGTTTGTTTTCATGATTTAATCCAAACATATTATAAAAACGGTGGTAATCAAATGTAAATTTAAACTTTTATTTTAAAATTATTTTATGTCCTTTTATTTTTGGGGGAAGCGCTGCAAAAACAGATTTACTAAATTAAACCATGGAAAAAATATATATTCCTTTAAACAATTAAATGTATTTTTATTGTTGTTATTATTTTTATTTTGATAAGTAGGCAATGTTCTATTGTATGCCTACATTAATAATATAATCTATTTATAAGTCATAATTTCTCATAGTAAAACTGAACTTTTATTTTGACAGGTTGTAGTGAAGACAAAAAGTGTTTCAAAGTGCATTTGACAATGGTTTTTCTTTTCTGGGTATAGCGCGTACATTCAGATCCTATTTTAAGCGCGCATGCTTGGCCATAATAAAGTGTGAAAAACGCGCATACACTGCAGATGATTTCGTCTCGCCGCGCTAGAATCATCCTTTATAGCATATGCTTTGACAATTTAAAGTCTCAATTTGAACTCTTAAACAAATCATAAATGCTGTGGAATGTTTTACATGTATTTGAAACAGAAAAAACAAAGCTTTTTTTACGTAAATGCAATGGCTAATTTTGTTTATTCTCTAACTCTAAAGGGAACTTGTCCTCTGAACTGGTTTGTGAATAAACAGATAAACTGGACTGTCAAAGCTGACAATGGTTTCCTGTCATAAAGGTGAGTATCTCCTTGTGTTTAAAGTTTAGCTCTCATTGCCCCGAAAACCTTGTGAACTGTGAACGGATGATGAATGCAGTTCCCTTTCGAAAGGGAACTTGCACTGCGTCGATGATGCTTTGGGGACCTCAGGTGTGACAAGCAGAATTGACTTGCTTTCAGCTAGTAGGCCAACCAAGCCTCCCTGATAGGTGAGTCCCCTTTCACCTGGATTCGGCTACCAGATATTATAGCTGTCAGGTAGTAGGCCCCACCAGGCCTCCCTGAATGGGTACGGTCAGGTAGTAGGCTTCACCAGGCCGCCCTGAGGATGAGTTCTCCATACACTTTGGTTATCAGGTAGTAAGTTTCACCAGGCCTCCCTGAGGGTGAGTTCACCACACACTATGTTTGTCAGGTAGTAGGCCTCTTCAGGCCTCCTTGAGGGTGAGTTCTTCACATACTATGGTTATCAGGTAGCCTCACCAGGCCTCTCTGTGAGTGGTTTCCTAGTGGTGCTGGGTTCAGGAAGCTAGTGCCTCTTGTTATCAGTTCAGCTGGTCTTAGCAGGCAGCTGCTAAAGGCGAGCTTGTGCCCTGGCTCGACTAAAGTGTTCATCCTCTGCAACTGGTTCCCTCCTGGAAACTCTTTTCCTGCCTACAGCCTGGTTT